>JAVKPL010007055.1:0-28209 GCA_032173675.1 Gastrolobium villosum
TATTTTGTCGAAAACGGATGAATAAAATAAATGCAAAAGAAATTGATTTTGTGAACATTTTTGACGGAAACTGAATTCCGTCGAAAATGGATGAATAAAATAAATGCAAAAGAAATTGATTTTGTGAAGTTTTTCGACGGAAAATGGATTCCGTCGAAGATTTTGGACGGAAATTGAATTCCGTCGAAAATGGATGAGTAAAATAAATGCAAAAGAAATTGATTTTATGAACTTTTTCGATGAAAAATGGATTCCGTCGAAGATTTTTATCGGAAAATGAATTCAGTTGTAAATGTATGAATAAAATAAATGCAAAAGAAATTGATTTTATTAATTTTTCGACCAAAAATGGATTCCGTTGAAGATTTTTGACGAAAAATGTATTCCGTCGAAAACGGATGAATAAAATAAATGCAAAAGAAATTGATTTTGTGAAGTTTTTCGACGGAAAATGGATTCCGAAGAAGATTTTTGACGGAAAATGGATTCCGTCGAAGATTTTTGTCGAATGAATTCCATCGAAAACGGAAGAATAAAATAAATGCGAAAGAAATTGATTTTGTGAAGTTTTTGGACGGAATACAAATTCCGTCGAAAACGGAATAATAAAATAAATGCAAAAGAAATTGATTTTTTGAAGTTTTTCGACGGAAAATGGATTCCGTAGAAGATATTTGATGGAAAATGGATTCCGTCGAAGATTTTTGACTGAAAATAAATTCCATCAAAAACGGATTTTTGACTGAAAATAAATTCCATTAAAATAAATGCAAAATAAACAGATTTTGTCAAGTTTTTCAACGGAAAATGGATTCCGTCGAAGATTTTTTACGGAAAATGAATTCCGTCGGAAATAGATGAATAAAATAAATGCATAAGAAATTGATTTTGCGAAGTTTTACGACGGAAAATGGATTCCGTCGAAGATTTTTGACGGAAAATGAATCCGTCGAAAATGGATGAATAAAATAAATGCAAAAGAAATTGATTTTGTGAACTTTTTCGACGGAAAATAGATTATGTCGTATATTTTTGACGAATGGATGAATAAAATAAATGCAAAAGAAATTGATTTTATGAAGTTTTTCGACGAAAAAAGGATTCCGTTAAAGATTTTTGACGAAAAATGTATTTTGTCGAAAACGGATGAATAAAATAAATGCAAAAGAAATTGATTTTGTGAACATTTTTGACGGAAACTGAATTCCGTCGAAAATGGATGAATAAAATAAATGCAAAAGAAATTGATTTTGTGAAGTTTTCGACGGAAAATGGATTCCGTCGAAGATTTTTGACAGAAAATGAATTCCGTCGAAAATGGATGAATAAAATAAATGCAAAAGAAATTGATTTTATGAAGTTTTTCGATGAAAAATGGATTCCGTCGATGATTTTTGACGAAAAATGTATTCCGTCGAAAACGGATGACTAAAATAAATGCAAAAGAAATTGATTTTGTGAAGTTTTTCGACGAAAAATGGATTCCGTTGAAGATTTTTGACGAAAAATGTATTCCGTCGAAAACGGATGAATAAAATAAATGCAAAAGAAATTGATTTTGTGAAGTTTTTCGACGGAAAATGGATTCCGAAGAAGATTTTTGACGGAAAATGGATTCCGTCGAAGATTTTTGACAGAAAATGAATTCCATCGAAAATGGATGAATAAAATAAATGCAAAGAAATTGATTTTGTGAAGTTTTTCGACGGAAAATGGATTCCGTCGAAGATTTTTGTCGGAAAATGAATTCCGTCGAAAATGGATGAATAAAATAAATGCAAAAGAAATTGATTTTGTGAAGTTTTTGGACGGAATACAAATTCCGTCCAAAATGGATGAATAAAATAAATGCAAAAGAAATTGATTTTATGAAGTTATTCGATGAAAAATGGATTCCGTAGAAGATTTTTGATGAAAAATGTATTCCGTCGAAAATGGATGAATAAAATAAATGCAAAAGAAATTGATATTGTGAAATTTTTCGATGCAAAACAGATTCCGTCGAAAATGGATGAATAAAATAAATGCAAAAGAAATTGATTTTATGAAATTTTTCGATGGAAAACAGATTCCGTCGAAAATGGATGAATAAAATAAATGCAAAAGAAATTGATTTTATGAAGTTTTTCGTCGAAAAATGGATTCCGTCGAAGATTTTTGACAGAAAATGAATTCCGTTGAAAATGGATGAATAAAATAAATGCAAAAGAAATTGATTTTATTAATTTTTCGACGAAAAATGGATTATGTTGAAGATTTTTGAAGAAAAATGTATTCCGTCGAAAACGGATGAATAAAATAAATGCAAAAGAAATTGATTTTGAGAAGTTTTTCGACGGAAAATGGATTCCGTAGAAGATTTTTGACGGAAAATGGATTCCGTTGAATATTTTTGACGGAAAATGAATTCCCTCGAAAACGGATGAATAAAATAAATACAAAATAAATTGATTTTGTGAATTTTTCGACGGAAAATGGATTCCGTCGAAGATTTTTGACGGAAAATAAATTCCGTCGAAAATAGATGAATAAAATAAATGCAAAAGAAATTGATATTGTGAAATTTTTCGATGCAAAACGGATTCCGTCGAAAATGGATGAATAAAATAAATGCAAAACAAATTGATTTTATGAAGTTTTTCGACGAAAAATGGATACCGTGGAAGATTTTTGACGGAAAATGAATTCCGTTGAAAATGGATGAATAAAATAAATGCAAAAGAAATTGATTTTATTAATTTTTCGACGAAAAAAGGATTCCGTTGAAGATTTTTGAAGAAAAATGTATTCCGTCGAAAACGGATGAATAAAATAAATGCAAAAGAAATTGATTTTGAGAAGTTTTTCGACGGAAAATGGATTCCGTAGAAGATTTTTGACGGAAAATGAATTCCCTCGAAAACGGATGAATAAAATAAATACAAAATAAATTGATTTTGTGAAGTTTTTCGACGGAAAATGGATTCCGTCGAAGATTTTTGACGGAAAATAAATTCCGTCGAAAATAGATGAATAAAATAAATGCTAAAGAAATTGATTTTGTGAAGTTTTTCGACGGAAAATGGATTCCGTTGAAGATTTTTGACGGAAAATGAATTCCATCGAAAACGGATGAATAAAATAAATGCAAAAGAAATTGATTTTGTGATGTTTTTCGACGGAAAGTAGATTCCGTCGAAGATTTTTGACGGAAAAAGAATTCCGTCGAAAATGGATGAATAAAATAAATGTAAAAGAAATTGAGTTTATGAAGTTTTTGGACGAAAAATGGATTCCGGTTAAGATTTTAGACGAAAAATGTATTCCGTCGAAAACGGATGAATAAAATAAATGCAAAAGAAATTGATTTTGTGAAGATTTTTTGCGGAAAATGAATTTCGTTGAAAATGGATGAATAAAATAAATGCAAAAGAAATTGATTTTGTGATGTTTTTCGACGGAAAATAGATTCCGTCGAAGATTTTTGACGGAAAATGAATTCCGTCGAAAATGGAGGAATAAAATAAATGCAAAAGAAATTGATTTTATGAAGTTTTTCGATGAAAAACGGATTCCGTCGAAGATTTTTGACGAAAAATGTATTCCGTCTAAAATGGATGAATAACATAAATGCAAAAGAAATTGATTTTGTGAAGTTTTTCGACGGAAAATGGATTCCGTCGAAAATGGAGGAATAAAATAAATGCAAAAGAAATTGATTTTATGAAGTTTTTCGAGGAAAAATGGATTCCGTCGAAGATTTTTGACGGAAAATGAATTCCGTCGAAAATGGAGGAATAAAATAAATGCAAAATAAATTGATTTTATGAAGTTTTTCAATGAAAAACGGATTCCGTCTAAGACTTTTGACGAAAAATGTATTCCGTCGAAAATGGAGGAATAAAATAAATGCAAAAGAAATTGATTTTATGAAGTTTTTCGATGAAAAACGGATTTCGTCGAAGATTTTTGACGGAAAATGAATTCCGTCGGAAATAGATGAAAAAAATAAATGCAAAAGAAATTGATTTTGTGAAGTTTTACGACGGAAAATGGATTCCGTCGAAGATTTTTGACGGAAAATGAATTCCGTCGAAAATGATGAATAAAATAAATGCAAAAGAAATTGATTTTGTGAAGTTTTTCGACGGAAAATGGATTCCGTAGAATATTTTTGACGGAAAATGAATTCCGTCGAAAATGGATGAATAAAATAAATGCAAAAGAAATTGATTTTGTGAAGTTTTTCGACGGAAAATAGATTCTGTCGAAGATTTTTCACGGAAAATGAATTCCGTTGAAAATGGATGAATAAAATAAATGCAAAAGAAATTGATTTTATGAAGTTTTTCGACGAAAAATGGATTCCGTTAAAGATTTTTGACGAAAAATGTATTTTGTCGAAAATGGATGAATAAAATAAATGCAAAAGAAATTGATTTTGTGAACATTTTTGACGGAAACTGAATTCCGTCGAAAATGGATGAATAAAATAAATGCAAAAGAAATTGATTTTGTGAAGTTTTTCGACGGAAAATGGATTCCGTCGAAGATTTTGGACGGAAATTGAATTCCGTCGAAAATGATTAATAAAATAAATATTAAGGAAATTGATTTTATGAACTTTTTCGATGAAAAATGGATTCCGTCGAAGATTTTTAACGGAAAATGAATTCAGTTGTAAATGTATGAATAAAATAAATGCAAAAGAAATTGATTTAATTAATTTTTCGACGAAAAATGGATTCCGTTGAAGATTTTTGACGAAAAATGTATTCCGTCGAAAACGGATGAATAAAATAAATGCAAAAGAAATTGATTTTGTGAAGTTTTTCGACGGAAAATGGATTCCGAAGAAGATTTTTGACGGAAAATGGATTCCGTCGAAGATTTTTGACGGAAAATGAATTCCATCGAAAACGGAAGAATAAAATAAATGCGAAAGAAATTGATTTTGTGAAGTTTTTCGATGGAAAATGGATTCCGTCGAAGATTTTTGTCGGAAAATGAATTCCGTCGAAAATGGATGAATAACTTAAATGCAAAAGAAATTGATTTTGTGAAGTTTTTGGACGGAATACAAATTCCGTCCAAAATGGATGAATAAAATAAATGCAAAAGAAATTGATTTTATGAAGTTATTCGACGAAAAATGGATTCCGTAGAAGATTTTTGATGAAAAATGTATTCCGTCGAAAACGGATGAATAAAAATAAATGCAAAAGAAATTGATTTAGTGATGTTTTTCGACGGAAAAAGAATTTCGTCGAAAACGGAATAATAAAATAAATGCAAAAGAAATTGATTTTTTGAAGTTTTTCGACGGAAAATGGATTCCGTAGAAGATTTTTGATGGAAAATGGATTCCGTCGAAGATTTATGACGGAAAATGAATTCCGTCGAAAACGGATGAATACAATAAATGCAAAAGAAATTGACTTTATGAAGTTTTTCGACGAAAAATGGATTCCGTCGAAGATTTTTGACGAAAAATGTTTTCCGTCGAAAACGGACTAATAAAATAAATGCAAAAGAAATTGATTTTGTGAAGATTTTTAACGGAAAATGAATTCCGTCGAAAACGGATGAATAAAATAAATGTAAAAGAAATTGATTTTGTGAAGTTTTTCGACGGAAAATGGATTCAGAAGAAGATTTTTGACGGAAAATGGATTCCGTCGAAGATTTTTGACGGAAAATGAATTCCGTCGAAAACGGATGAATTAAATAAATGCAAAAGAAATTGATTTTGTCAAGTTTTTCGACGGAAAATGGATTCCGTCGAAGATTTTTGTCGGAAAATGAATTTCGTCGAAAATGGATAAATAAAATAAATGCAAAAGAAATTGATTTTGTGAAGTTTTTCGACGAAAAATGGATTCCGTCGAAGATTTTTGATGAAAAATGTATTCCGTCGAAAACGGATGAATAAAAATAAATGCAAAAGAAATTGATTTTGTGAAGTTTTTCGACGGAAAAAGAATTTCGTTGAAAACGGAATAATAAAATAAATGCAAAAGAAATTGATTTTTTGAAGTTTTTCGACGGAAAATGAATTCCGTAGAAGATATTTGATGGAAAATGGATTCCGTCGAAGATTTTTGACTGAAAATAAATTCCATCAAAAACGGATTTTTGACTGAAAATAAATTCCATTAAAATAAATGCAAAATAAACAGATTTTGTCAAGTTTTTCAACGGAAAATGGATTCCGTCGAAGATTTTTGACGGAAAATGAATTCCGTCGGAAATAGATGAATAAAATAAATGCAAAAGAAATTGATTTTGTGAAGTTTTACGACGGAAAATGGATTCCGTCGAAGATTTTTGACGGAAAATGAATCCGTCGAAAATGGATGAATAAAATAAATGCAAAAGAAATTGATTTTGTGAACTTTTTCGACGGAAAATAGATTATGTCGAAGATTTTTGACGAATGGATGAATAAAATAAATGCAAAAGAAATTGATTTTATGAAGTTTTTCGACGAAAAAAGGATTCCGTTAAAGATTTTTGACGAAAAATGTATTTTGTCGAAAATGGATGAATAAAATAAATGCAAAAGAAATTGATTTTGTGAAGATTTTTGACGGAAAATGAATTCCGTCGAAAATGGATGAATAAAATAAATGCAAAAGAAATTGATTTTGAGAATAACGGAAAATGGATTCCGTCGAAGATTTTTGACGGAAAATGAATTCCGTCGAAAATGGATGAATAAAATAAATGCAAAAGAAATTGATTTTATGAAGTTTTTCGATGAAAAATGGATTCCGTCGATGATTTTTGACGAAAAATGTATTCCGTCGAAAACGGATGACTAAAATAAATGCAAAAGAAATTGATTTTGTGAAGTTTTTCGACGAAAAATGGATTCCGTTGAAGATTTTTGACGAAAAATGTATTCCGTCGAAAACGGATGAATAAAATAAATGCAAAAGAAATTGATTTTGTGAAGTTTTTCGACGGAAAATGGATTCCGAAGAAGATTTTTGACGGAAAATGGATTCCGTCGAAGATTTTTGACAGAAAATGAATTCCATCGAAAATGGATGAATAAAATAAATGCAAAGAAATTGATTTTGTGAAGTTTTTCGACGGAAAATGGATTCCGTCGAAGATTTTTGTCGGAAAATGAATTCCGTCGAAAATGGATGAATAAAATAAATGCAAAAGAAATTGATTTTGTGAAGTTTTTGGACGGAATACAAATTCCGTCCAAAATGGATGAATAAAATAAATGCAAAAGAAATTGATTTTATGAAGTTATTCGATGAAAAATGGATTCCGTAGAAGATTTTTGATGTAAAATGTATTCCGTCGAAAATGGATGAATAAAATAAATGCAAAAGAAATTGATATTGTGAAATTTTTCGATGCAAAACAGATTCCGTCGAAAATGGATGAATAAAATAAATGCAAAAGAAATTGATTTTATGAAATTTTTCGATGGAAAACAGATTCCGTCGAAAATGGATGAATAAAATAAATGCAAAAGAAATTGATTTTATGAAGTTTTTCGACCAAAAATGGATTCCGTCGAAGATTTTTGACGGAAAATGAATTCCGTTGAAAATGGATGAATAAAATAAATGCAAAAGAAATTGATTTTATTAATTTTTCGACGAAAAATGGATTATGTTGAAGATTTTTGAAGAAAAATGTATTCCGTCGAAAACGGATGAATAAAATAAATGCAAAAGAAATTGATTTTGAGAAGTTTTTCGACGGAAAATGGATTCCGTAGAAGATTTTTGACGGAAAATGGATTCCGTCGAAGATTTTTGACGGAAAATGAATTCCCTCGAAAACGGATGAATAAAATAAATACAAAATAAATTGATTTTGTGAATTTTTCGACGGAAAATGGATTCCGTCGAAGATTTTTGACGGAAAATAAATTCCGTCGAAAATAGATGAATAAAATAAATGCAAAAGAAATTGATATTGTGAAATTTTTCGATGGAAAACGGATTCCGTCGAAAATGGATGAATAAAATAAATGCAAAAGAAATTGATTTTATGAAGTTTTTCGACGAAAAATGGATTCCGTGGAAGACTTTTGACGGAAAATGAATTCCGTTGAAAATGGATGAATATAATAAATGCAAAAGAAATTGATTTTATTAATTTTTCGACGAAAAAAGGATTCCGTTGAAGATTTTTGAAGAAAAATGTATTCCGTCGAAAACGGATGAATAAAATAAATGCAAAAGAAATTGATTTTGAGAAGTTTTTCGACGGAAAATGGATTCCGTCGAAGATTTTTGACGGAAAATGAATTCCCTCGAAAACGGATGAATAAAATAAATACAAAATAAATTGATTTTGTGAAGTTTTTCGACGGAAAATGGATTCCGTCGAAGATTTTTGACGGAAAATAAATTCCGTCGAAAATAGATGAATAAAATAAATGCTAAAGAAATTGGTTTTGTGAAGTTTTTCGACGGAAAATGGATTCCGTTGAAGATTTTTGACGGAAAATGAATTCCGTCGAAAATGGATGAATAAAATAAATGCAAAAGAAATTGATTTTGTGATGTTTTTCGACGGAAAGTAGATTCCGTCGAAGATTTTTGACGGAAAAAGAATTCCGTCGAAAATGGATGAATAAAATAAATGTAAAAGAAATTGAGTTTATGAAGTTTTTGGACGAAAAATGGATTCCGGTTAAGATTTTAGACGAAAAATGGATTCCGTCGAAAACGGATGAATAAAATAAATGCAAAAGAAATTGATTTTGTGAAGATTTTTTGCGGAAAATGAATTTCGTTGAAAATGGATGAATAAAATAAATGCAAAAGAAATTGATTTTTTGATGTTTTTCGACGGAAAAAAAGAAATGGAAAATGAGAAAATGGAGGAATAAAATAAATGCAAAAGAAATTGATTTTTGAAGTTTTTCGATGAAAAACGGATTCCGTCGAAGATTTTTGACGAAAAATGTATTCCGTCTAAAATGGATGAATAACATAAATGCAAAAGAAATTGATTTTGTGAAGTTTTTCGACGGAAAATGGATTCCGTCGAAAATGGAGGAATAAAATAAATGCAAAAGAAATTGATTTTATGAAGTTTTTCGAGGAAAAATGGATTCCGTCGAAGATTTTTGACGGAAAATGAATTCCGTCGAAAATGGAGGAATAAAATAAATGCAAAAGAAATTGATTTTATGAAGTTTTTCAATGAAAAACGGATTCCGTCTAAGACTTTTGACGAAAAATGTATTCCGTCGAAAATGGAGGAATAAAATAAATGCAAAAGAAATTGATTTTATGAAGTTTTTCGATGAAAAACGGATTTCGTCGAAGATTTTTGACGGAAAATGAATTCCGTCGGAAATAGATGAAAAAAATAAATGCAAAAGAAATTGATTTTGTGAAGTTTTACGACGGAAAATGGATTCCGTCGAAGATTTTTGACGGAAAATGAATTCCGTCGAAAATGATGAATAAAATAAATGCAAAAGAAATTGATTTTGTGAAGTTTTTCGACGGAAAATAGATTCAGTCGAAGATTATTCACGGAAAATGAATTCCGTTGAAAATGGATGAATAAAATAAATGCAAAAGAAATTGATTTTATGAAGTTTTTCGACGAAAAATGGATTCCGTTAAAGATTTTTGACGAAAAATGTATTTTGTCGAAAATGGATGAATAAAATAAATGCAAAAGAAATTGATTTTGTGAACATTTTTGACGGAAACTGAATTCCGTCGAAAATGGATGAATAAAATAAATGCAAAAGAAATTGATTTTGTGAAGTTTTTCGACGGAAAATGGATTCCGTCGAAGATTTTGGACGTAAAATGAATTCCGTCGAAAATGGATGAATATAATAAATGCAAAAGAAATTGATTTTATGAACTTCTTCGATGAAAAATGGATTCTGTCGAAGATTTTTAACGGAAAATGATTTCAGTTGTAAATGTATGAATAAAATAAATGCAAAAGAAATTGATTTTATTAATTTTTCGACGAAAAATGGATTCCGTTGAAGATTTTTGACGAAAAATGTATTCCGTCGAAAACGGATGAATAAAATAAATGCAAAAGAAATTGATTTTGTGAAGTTTTTCGACGGAAAATGGATTCCGAAGAAGGTTTTTGTCGGAAAATGGATTCCGTCGAAGATTTTTGACGGAAAATGAATTCCATCGAAAACGGATGAATAAAATAAATGCGAAAGAAATTGATTTTGTGAAGTTTTTCGATGGAAAATGGATTCCGTCGAAGATTTTTGTCGGAAAATGAATACCGTCGAAAATGGATGAATAAAATAAATGCAAAAGAAATTGATTTTGGGAAGTTTTTTGACGGAAAACGGATTCCGTCGACAATGGATGAATAAAATAAATGCAAAAGCAATTGTTTTTGTGAAGTTCTTCGACGAAAATGGATTTCGTCGAAGATTTTTGACGGAAAATGAATTCCGTCGAAAACGGATGAATAAAATAAATTGCAAAAGAAATTCATTTTATGAAGTTTTTCGACGGAAAATGAATTCCGTCGAAAACTGATGAATAAAATAAATGCAAAAGAAATTGCTTTTGTGAAGTTTTTCGACGGAAAATGGATTCCGTCGAAAACTGACGAATAAAATAAATGCAAAAGAAATTGATTTTGTGAAGTTATTCGACGAAAAATGGATTCCGTAGAAGATTTTTGATGAAAAATGTATTCCGTCGAAAACAGATGAATAAAAATAAATGCAAAAGAAATGGATTTTGTGAAGTTTTTCGACGGAAAAAGAATTTCGTCGAAAACGGAATAATAAAATAAATGCAAAAGAAATTGATTTTATGAAGTTTTTCGATGAAAAATGGATTCCGTGAAGATTTGTATGGAAAAATGTATTCCGTCGAAAATGGAGGAATAAAATAAATGCAAAAGAAATTGATTTTATGAAGTTTTTCGATGAAAAACGGATTCTGTTGAAGATTTTTGACGGAAAATGGATCCCGTCGAAGATTTTTGACGAAAAATGTATTCCGTCGAAAATGGAGGAATAAAATAAATGCAAAAGAAATTGATTTTGTGAAGTTTTACGACGGAAAATGGATTCCGTCGAAGATTTTTGACGGAAAATGAATTCCGTCGAAAATGATGAATAAAATAAATGCAAAAGAAATTGAATTTGTGAAGTTTTTCGACGGAAAATAGATTCTGTCAAAGATTTTTCACGGAAAATGAATTCCGTTGAAAATGGATGATTAAAATAAATGCAAAAGAAATTGATTTATGAAGTTTTTCGACGAAAAATGGATTCCGTTAAAGATTTTTGACGAAAAATGGATTCCGTTAAAGATTTTTGACGAAAAATGTATTTTGTCGAAAACGGATGAATAAAATAAATGCAAAAGAAATTGATTTTGTGAACATTTTTGACGGAAACTGAATTCCGTCGAAAATGGATGAATAAAATAAATGCAAAAGAAATTGATTTTGTGAAGTTTTTCGACGGAAAATGGATTCCGTCGAAGATTTTGGACGGAAAATGAATTCCGTCGAAAATGGATGAAAAAAATAAATGCAAAAGAAATTGATTTTATGAACTTTTTCGATGAAAAATGGATTCCGTCGAAGATTTTTAACGGAAAATGAATTCAGTTGTAAATGTATGAATAAAATAAATGCAAAAGAAATTGATTTTATTAATTTTTCGACGAAAAATGGATTTCGTTGAAGATTTTTGACGAAAAATGTATTCCGTCGAAAACGGATGAATAAAATAAATGCAAAAGAAATTGATTTTGTGAAGATTTTCGACGGAAAATGGATTCCGAAGAAGATTTATGACGGAAAATGGATTCCGTCGAAGATTTTTGTCGGAAAATGAATTCCGTCGAAAATGGATGAATAAATTAAATGCAAAAGAAATTGATTTTGTGAAGTTTTTGGACGGAATACAAATTCCGTCCAAAATAGATTAATAAAATAAATGCAAAAGAAATTGATTTTATGAAGTTATTCGACGAAAAATGGATTCCGTAGAAGATTTTTGATGAAAAATGTATTCCGTCGAAAACGGATGAATAAAAATAAATGCAAAAGAAATTGTATTTTGTGAAGTTTTTCGACGGAAAAAGAATTTCATCGAAAACGGAATAATAAAATAAATGCAAAAGAAATTGATTTTGTGAAGTTTTTCGACGTAGAAGATTTTTGATGGAAAATGTATTGCGTCGAAGATTTATGACGGAAAATGAATTCCGTCGAAAACGGATGAATACAATAAATGCAATAGAAATTGACTTTATGAAGTTTTTCGACGCAAAATGGATTCCGTCGAAGATTTTTGACGAAAAATGTTTTCCGTCGAAAACGGACTAATAAAATAAATGCAAAAGAAATTGATTTTGTGAAGATTTTTAACGGAAAATGAATTCCGTCGAAAACGGATGAATAAAATAAATGCAAAAGAAATTGATTTTGTGAAGTTTTTCGACGGAAAATGGATTCCGTCGAAGATTTTGGACGGAAAATGAATTCCGTCAAAAATGGATGAATAAAATAAATGCTAAAGAAATTGATTTTATGAACTTTTTCGATGAAAAATGGATTCCGTCGACGATTTTTAACGGAAAATGAATTCAGTTGTAAATGTATGAATAAAATAAATGCAAAAGAAATTGATTTTATTAATTTTTCGACGAAAAATGGATTCCGTTGAAGATTTTTGACGAAAAATGTATTCCGTCGAAAACGGATGAATAAAATAAATGCAAAAGAAATTGATTTTGTGAAGTTTTTCGACGGAAAATGGATTCCAAAGAAGATTTTTGACGGAAAATGGATTCCGTCGAAGATTTTTGTCGGAAAATGAATTCCGTCGAAAATGGATGAATAAATTAAATGCAAAAGAAATTGATTTTGTGAAGTTTTTGGATGGAATACAAATTCCGTCCAAAATAGATGAATAAAATAAATGCAAAAGAAATTGATTTTATGAAGTTATTCAACGAAAAATGGATTCCGTCGAAAATGGAGGAATAAAATAAATGCAAAAGAAATTGATTTTATGAAGTTTTTCGATGAAAAACGGATTCCGTCGAAGATTTTTGACGGAAAATGAATTCCGTCGGAAATAGATGAAAAAAATAAATGCAAAAGAAATTGATTTTGTGAAGTTTTACGACGGAAAATGGATTCCGTCGAAGATTTTTGACGGAAAATGAATTCCGTCGAAAATGATGAATAAAATAAATGCAAAAGTAATTGATTTTGTGAATTGTTTAAACGGAAAATAGATTCTGTCGAAGATTATTCACGGAAAATGAATTCCGTTGAAAATGGATGAATAAAATAAATGCAAAAGAAATTGATTTTATGAAGTTTTTCGACGAAAAATGGATTCCGTTAAAGATTTTTGACGAAAAATGTATTTTGTCGAAAACGGATGAATAAAATAAATGCAAAAGAAATTGATTTTGTGAACATTTTTGACGGAAACTGAATTCCGTCGAAAATGGATGAATAAAATAAATGCAAAAGAAATTGATTTTGTGAAGTTTTTGGACGGAATACATTTTGGACGCAAAAGAAATTGAAAGTTTTTCGACGAATTCCGTCCAAAATAGATTAATAAAATAAATGCAAAAGAAATTGATTTTACGAAGTTATTCGACGAAAAATGGATTCCGTAGAAGATTTTTGATGAAAAATGTATTCCGTCGAAAACGGATGAATAAAAATAAATGCAAAAGAAATTGATTTTGTGAAGTTTTTCGACGGAAAAAGAATTTCATCGAAAACGGTATAATAAAATAAATGCAAAAGAAATTGATTTTTTGAAGTTTTTCGACGGAAAATGGATTCCGTAGAAGATTTTTGATGGAAAATGGATTCCATCGAAGATTTATGACGGAAAATGAATTCCGTCGAAAACGGATGAATACAATAAATGCAATAGAAATTGACTTTATGAAGTTTTTCGACGAAAAATGGATTTCGTTGAAGATTTTTGACGAAAAATGTTTTCCGTCGAAAACGGACTAATAAAATAAATGCAAAAGAAATTGATTTTGTGAAGATTTTTAACGGAAAATGAATTCCGTCGAAAACGGATGAATAAAATAAATGCAAAAGAAATTGATTTTGTGAAGTTTTTCGACGGAAAATGGATTCCGTCGAAGATTTTGGACGGAAAATGAATTCCGTCAAAAATGGATGAATAAAATAAATGCTAAAGAAATTGATTTTATGAACTTTTTCGATGAAAAATGGATTCCGTCGACGATTTTTAACGGAAAATGAATTCAGTTGTAAATGTATGAATAAAATAATTGCAAAAGAAATTGATTTTATTAATTTTTCGACGAAAAATGGATTCCGTTGAAGATTTTTGACGAAAAATGTATTCCGTCGAAAACGGATGAATAAAATAAATGCAAAAGAAATTGATTTTGTGAAGTTTTTCGACGGAAAATGGATTCCAAAGAAGATTTTTGACGGAAAATGGATTCCGTCGAAGATTTTTGTCGGAAAATGAATTCCGTCGAAAATGGATGAATAAAATAAATGCAAAAGAAATTGATTTTGTGAAGTTTTTGGATGGAATACAAATTCCGTCCAAAATAGATGAATAAAATAAATGCAAAAGAAATTGATTTTATGAAGTTATTCAACGAAAAATGGATTCCGTCGAAAATGGAGGAATAAAATAAATGCAAAAGAAATTGATTTTATGAAGTTTTTCGATGAAAAACGGATTCCGTCGAAGATTTTTGACGGAAAATGAATTCCGTCGGAAATAGATGAAAAAAATAAATGCAAAAGAAATTGATTTTGTGAAGTTTTACGACGGAAAATGGATTCCGTCGAAGATTTTTGACGGAAAATGAATTCCGTCGAAAATGATGAATAAAATAAATGCAAAAGAAATTGATTTTGTGAAGTTTTTCGACGGAAAATAGATTCTGTCGAAGATTATTCACGGAAAATGAATTCCGTTGAAAATGGATGAATAAAATAAATGCAAAAGAAATTGATTTTATGAAGTTTTTCGACGAAAAATGGATTCCGTTAAAGATTTTTGACGAAAAATGTATTTTGTCGAAAACGGATGAATAAAATATATGCAAAAGAAATTGATTTTGTGAACATTTTTGACGGAAACTGAATTCCGTCGAAAATGGATGAATAAAATAAATGCAAAAGAAATTGATTTTGTGAATTTTTTAAACGGAAAATGGATTCCGTCGAAGATTTTGGACGTAAAATGAATTCCGTCGAAAATGGATGAATAAAATAAATGCAAAAGAAATTGATTTTATGAACTTCTTCGATGAAAAATGGATTCCGTCGAAGATTTTTAACGGAAAATGAATTCAGTTGTAAATGTATGAATAAAATAAATGCAAAAGAAATTGATTTTATTAATTTTTCGACGAAAAATGGATTCCGTTGAAGATTTTTGACGAAAAATGTATTCCGTCGAAAACGGATGAATAAAATAAATGCAAAAGAAATTGATTTTGTGAAGTTTTTCGACGGAAAATGGATTCCGAAGAAGATTTTTGTCGGAAAATGGATTCCGTCGAAGATTTTTGACGGAAAATGAATTCCTTCGAAAACGGATGAATAAAATAAATGCGAAAGAAATTGATTTTGTGAAGTTTTTCGATGGAAAATGGATTCCATCGAAGATTTTTGTCGGAAATGGATGAATAAATTAAATGCAAAAGAAATTGATTTTGTGAAGTTTTTGGACGGAATACAAATTCCGTCCAAAATGGATGAATAAAATAAATGCAAAAGAAATTGATTTTATGAAGTTATTCGACGAAAAATGGATTCCGTAGAAGATTTTTGATGAAAAATGTATTCCGTCGAAAACGGATGAATAAAAATAAATGCAAAAGAAATTGATTTTGTGAAGTTTTTCGACGGAAAAAGAATTTCGTCGAAAACGGAATAATAAAATAAATGCAAAAGAAATTGATTTTATGAAGTTTTTCGATGAAATATGGATTCCGTCGAAGATTTTTGACGAAAAATGTATTCCGTCGAAAATGGAGGAATAAAATAAATGCAAAAGAAATTGATTTTATGAAGTTTTTCGATGAAAAACGGATTCCGTTGAAGATTTTTGACGGAAAATGAATTCCGTCGGAAATAGATGAAAAAAATAAATGCAAAAGAAATTGATTTTGTGAAGTTTTACGACGGAAAATGGATTCCGTCGAAGATTTTTGACGGAAAATGAATTCCGTCGAAAATGATGAATAAAATAAATGCAAAAGAAATTGAATTTGTGAAGTTTTTCGACGGAAAATAGATTCTGTCAAAGATTTTTCACGGAAAAAGAATTCCGTTGAAAATGGATGAATAAAATAAATGCAAAAGAAATTGATTTTATGAAGTATTTCGACGAAAAATGGATTCCGTTAAAGATTTTTGACGAAAAATGTATTTTGTCGAAAACGGATGAATAAAATAAATGCAAAAGAAATTGATTTTGTGAACATTTTTGACGGAAAACGAATTCCGTCGAAAATGGATGAATAAAATAAATGCAAAAGAAATTGATTTTGGGAAGTTTTTTGACGGAAATGGATTTCGTCGAAGATTTTTGACGGAAAATGAATTCCGTCGAAAACGGATGAATAAAATAAATTGCAAAAGAAATTCATTTTATGAAGTTTATCGACGGAAAATGAATTCCGTCGAAAACTGATGAATAAAATAAATGCAAAAGAAATTGCTTTTGTGAAGTTTTTCGACAGAAAATGGATTCCGTCGAAAACTGACGAATAAAATAAATGCAAAAGAAATTGGTTTTGTGAAGTTTTTCGACTGGAAATGGATTTCGTCGAAGATTTTTGACGGAAAATGTATTCCGTCGAAAACGGATGAATAAAATAAATGCAAAAGAAATTGATTTTGTGAAGTTTTTCGACGGAAAATGGATTCTGTCGAAGATTTTGAACGTAAAATGAATTCCGTCGAAAATGGATGAATAAAATAAATGCAAAAGAAATTGATTTTATGAACTTCTTCGATGAAAAATGGATTCCGTCGAAGATTTTTAACGGAAAATGATTTCAGTTGTAAATGTATGAATAAAATAAATGCAAAAGAAATTGATTTTATTAATTTTTCGACGAAAAATGGATTCCGTTGAAGATTTTTGACGAAAAATGTATTCCGTCGAAAACGGATGAATAAAATAAATGCAAAAGAAATTGATTTTGTGAAGTTTTTCGACGGAAAATGGATTCCGAATAAGGTTTTTGTCGGAAAATGGATTCCGTCGAAGATTTTTGACGGAAAATGAATTCCGTCGAAAATGGATGAATAAAATAAATGCTAAAGAAATTGATTTTGTGAAGTTTTTCGATGGAAAATGGATTCCGTCGAAGATTTTTTTCGGAAAATGAATACCGTCGAAAATGGATGAATAAAATAAATGCAAAAGAAATTGATTTTGGGAAGTTTTTTGACGGAAAACGGATTCCGTCGAAAATGGATGAATAAAATAAATGCAAAAGCAATTGTTTTTGTGAAGTTCTTCGACGAAAATGGATTTCGTCGAAGATTTTTGACGGAAAATGAATTCCGTCGAAAACGGATGAATAAAATAAATTGCAAAAGAAATTCATTTTATGAAGTTTTTCGACGGAAAATGAATTCCGTCGAAAACTGATGAATAAAATAAATGCAAAAGAAATTGCTTTTGTGAAGTTTTTCGACGGAAAATGGATTCCGTCGAAAACTGACGAATAAAATAAATGCAAAAGAAATTGGTTTTGTGAAGTTTTTCGACTGGAAATGGATTCCGTCGAAGATTTTTGACGGAAAATGAATTTCGTCGAAAATGGATGAATAAAATAAATGCAAAAGAAATTGATATTGCGAAGTTTTTTGACGGAAAACGGATTCCGTCGAAAATGGATGAATAAAATAAATGCAAAAGCAATTGATTTTGTGATTTTTTCGACGAAAATGGATTTCGTCGAAGATTTTTGACGGAAAATGGATTCCGTCGAAAACTGACGAATAAAATAAATGCAAAAGAAATTGATTTTGTGAAGAAATTAATTTTGGGAAGTTTTTTTGACGGAAAATGAATTCCGTCGAAAATGGATGAATAAAATAAATGCAAAAGAAATTGATATTGTGAAATTTTTTGATGGAAAACGGATTCCGTCGAAAATGGATGAATAAAATAAATGCAAAAGAAATTGATTTTATGAAGTTTTTCGACGGAAAACAAATTCCATCGAAAACGGATTAATAAAATAAATGCAAAAGAAATTGGTTTTGTGAAGTTTTTCGACGGAAAATGAATTCCGTCGATAATGGATGAATAAAATAAATGCAAAAGAAATTAATTTTGTGAATTTTTTTTACGTAAAACGGATTCCGTCGAAAATGGATGAATAAAATAAATGCACAAGAAATTGATATTGTGAAATTTTTTGATGGAAAACTGATTCCGTCGAAAATGGATGAATAAAATGAATGTAAAAGAAATTGATTTTACAAAGTTTTTCGACGAAAAATGGATTTCGTCGAATATTTTTGACGAAAAATGTGTTCCGTCGAAAACGGATGAATAAAATAAATGCAAAAGAAATTGATTTTGCGAAGTTTTTTGACGGAAAACAAATTCCGAAAACGGAAAACGGATGAATAAATTGATAAATGCAAAAAGAAATTGATTTTAAATGCAAAAGAAATTGAGTTTGTGGATTCCGTCGAAGATTTTTGACGGAAAATGAATTCCATCGAAAACGGATGAATAACATAAATGCAAAAGAAATTGATTTTGCGAAGTTTTTTGACGGAAAACAAATTTCGTCGAAAACGGATGAATAAAATAAATGCAAAAAGAAATTGATTTTGTGAAGTTTTTCGACGGAAAATGGATTCTGTCGAAGATTTTGGACGGAAAATGAATTCCGGCGAAAATGGATGAATAAAATAAATGCAAAAGAAATTGATTTTGTGAAGTTTTTCGACGGAAAACGGATTCCGTAGAAGATTCCTGACAGAAAATGGATTCCGTCGAAGATTTTTGACGGAAAATGAATTCCATCGAAAACGGATGAATAAAATAAATGCAAGAGTAAACACCCTTTTTGGTCCCTGACAATATCTACGAAATCCTTTTTAGTCCCTGGCAATAAAAAAGAACCAAATTGGTCCCTAAAATTATGAAAAAAGGGCCACTTTAGTCCTTCTGTCAATTATAATAAGTACTCATTGGTCCTTTTTTCATCATTTCAGGGACCAATTTGGTCCTTTTTTATTGTCAGGGACTAAAAAGGATTTCGTAGATATTGTCAGGGACCAAAAAGAGTGTTTCCTCTAAATGCAAAAGAAATTGATTTTGTGAAGTTTTTCGACGAAAAATGGATTCCGTCGAAGATTTTTGACAGAAAATTAATTCCGTCGAAAATGGATGAATAAAATAAATTAAAAATAAATTGATTTTGTGAAGTTTTTCGACGGAAAACAGATTCCGTCGAAAATGGATGAATAAAATAAATGCAAAAGAAATTGATTTTGTAAGTTTTTCGAAGGAAAATGGATTCCGTCGAAGATTTTTGACGAAAAATGTATTCTGTCGAAAATGGATGAATTAAATTAATGCAAAAGAAATTTATTTTGTGAATTTTTTCGACGGAAAACGAATTCCGTCGAAAATGGATGAATAAAATAAATGCAAAAGAAATTAATTTTGGGAAGTTTTTTTGACGGAAAATGAATTCCGTCGAAAATGGATGAATAAAATAAATGCAAAAGAAATTGATTTTGTGAAGTTTTTTGACGGAAAACGGACTCTTAGGCGTCGAAAATGGAGATAATTTGAGTCCAAAATTCATGTTCAAGAGCTTTCCTATCTTATGAACTAGAAATGTTTTATTATTTTATGCACCCTCTAATTATTACTAAGAGGTTTGTTTTTTGAACTAAAGTTAATCACATAATTATAACTAGCCTCCAATTAAGAAAATATACGTACTAACCCCTAATAGCCTGTAAACAAATAATTTCCCTAACTTGAATTAATTCCGCCCTAAACATTAGTATAATTTCGAATTCCAACATGCGAAAATGGTGTTCCTGCACGAAATTCATATAACTTCCAAAAAGAAATTGATTTTTTGAAGTTTTTAAATTTGCGGGATGTTACAGAAAATGAATTCCGACGAAAATGGATGAATAAAATAAATGCAAAAGAAATTGATTTTATGAAGTTTTTCGACGAAAAATGGATTCCATCGAAGATTTTTGACAAAAATGTATTCCCTCGAAAACGGATTAATAAAATAAATGCAAAAGAAATTGATTTTGTGAACATTTTTGACGGAAAATGAATTTCGTCAAAAATGGATGAATAAAATAAATGCAAAATAAATTGGTTTTGTGAAGTTTTTCGACGGAAAATGGATTCCGTCGAAGATTTTTGACGGAAAATGAATTCCGTCGAAAATGGATGAATAAAATAAATGCAAAAGAAATTATTTTATGAAGTTTTTCGACGAAAAATGGATTCCGTCGAAGATTTTTGACGAAAAAAGTATTCCGTCGAAAACGGATGAATAAAATAAATACAAAAGAAATTGATTTTGTGAAGTTTTTCGACGGAAAAAGAATTTCGTCGAAAACAGATTAATAAAATAAATACAAAGGAAATTGATTTTGTAAGTTTTTCGACGGAAAATGGATTCCGTCGAAGATTTTTGACGGAAAATGGATTCCGTCGAAAACGGATGTATAAAATAAATGCAAAAGAAATTGATTTTGTGAAGTTTTTCGACGGAAAATGGATTCCGTAGAATATTTTTGACGGAAAATGAATTCCGTCGAAAATGGATGAATAAAATAAATGCAAAAGAAATTGATTTTGTGAAGTTTTTCGACGGAAAATAGATTCTGTCGAAGATTTTTCACGGAAAATGAATTCCGTTGAAAATGGATGAATAAAATAAATGCAAAAGAAATTGATTTTATGAAGTTTTTCGACGAAAAATGGATCCGTTAAAGATTTTTGACGAAAAATGTATTTTGTCGAAAACGGATGAATAAAATAAATGCAAAAGAAATTGATTTTGTGAACATTTTTTACGGAAACTGAATTCCATCGAAAATGGATGAATAAAATAAATGCAAAAGAAATTGATTTTGTGAAGTTTTTCGACGAAAAATGGATTCCGTCGAAGATTTTGGACGGAAAATGAATTCCGTCGAAAATGGATGAATAAAATAAATGCAAAAGAAATTGATTTTGTGAAATTTTTTGATGGAAAACGGATTCCGTCGAAAATGGATGAATAAAATAAATGCAAAAGAAATTGATTTTATGAAGTTTTTCGACGGAAAACAAATTCCATCGAAAATGGATTAATAAAATAAATGCAAAAGAAATTGGTTTTGTGAAGTTTTTCGACGGAAAATGAATTCCGTCGATAATGGATGAATAAAATAAATGCAAAAGAAATTAATTTTGTGAATTTTTTTTACGTAAAACGGATTCCGTCGAAAATGGATGAATAAAATAAACGCACAAGAAATTGATATTGTGAAATTTTTTGATGGAAAACTGATTCCGTCGAAAATGGATGAATAAAATGAATGTAAAAGAAATTGATTTTACAAAGTTTTTCGACGAAAAATGGATTTCGTCGAATATTTTTGACGAAAAATGTATTCCGTCGAAAATGGATGAATAAAATAAATGCAAAAGAAATTGATTTTACAAAGTTTTTTGACGAAAAATGTGTTCCGTCGAAAACGGATGAATAAAATAAATGCAAAAAGAAATTGATTTTGTGAAGTTTTTCGACGGAAAATGGATTCTGTCGAAGATTTTGGACGGAAAATGAATTCCGTCGAAAATGGATGAATAAAATAAATGCAAAAGAAATTGATATTGTGAAGTTTTTCGACGGAAAACGGATTCCGTAGAAGATTCCTGACAGAAAATGGATTCCGTCGAAGATTTTTGACGGAAAATGAATTCCATCGAAAACGGATGAATAAAATAAATGCAAGAGTAAACACCCTTTTTGGTCCATGACAATATCTACGAAATCCTTTTTAGTCCCTGGCAATAAAAAAGAACCAAATTGGTCCCTAAAATTATGAAAAAAGGGCCACTTTAGTCCTTCTGTCAATTATAATAAGTACTCATTGGTCCTTTTTTCATCATTTCAGGGACCAATTTGGTCCTTTTTTATTGTCAGGGACTAAAAAGGATTTCGTAGATATTGCCAAGGACCAAAAAGGGTGTTTCCTCTAAATGCAAAAGAAATTGATTTTGTGAAGTTTTTCGACGAAAAATGGATTCCGTCGAAAATTTTTGACAGAAAATTAATTCCGTCGAAAATGGATGAATAAAATAAATTAAAAATAAATTGATTTTGTGAAGTTTTTCGACGGAAAACAGATTCCGTCGAAAATGGATGAATAAAATAAATGCAAAAGAAATTGATTTTGTAAGTTTTTCGAAGGAAAATGGATTCCGTCGAAGATTTTTGACGAAAAATGTATTCTGTCGAAAATGGATGAATTAAATTAATGCAAAAGAAATTTATTTTGTGAATTTTTTCGACGGAAAACGAATTCCGTCGAAAATGGATGAATAAAATAAATGCAAAAGAAATTAATTTTGGGAAGTTTTTTTGACGGAAAATGAATTCCGTCGAAAATGGATGAATAAAATAAATGCAAAAGAAATTGATTTTGTGAAGTTTTTCGACGGAATTTAGGGACTCTTAGGCGTCGGCCATGGAGATAATTTGAGTCCAAAATTCATGTTCAAGAGCTTTCCTATCTTATGAACTAGTCCCATGTTTTATTATTTTATGCACCCTCTAATTATTACTAAGAGGTTTGTTTCTTGAACTAAAGTTAATCACATAATTATAACTAGCCTCCAATTAAGAAAATATACGTACTAACCCCTAATAGCCTGTAAACAAATAATTTCCCTAACTTGAATTAATTCCGCCCTAAACATTAGTATAATTTCGAATTCCAACATGCTTTCGTGTTCCTCACGAAATTCATATAACTTCCTAAATTTGCGGGATGTTACAGAAAATGAATTCCGACGAAAATGGATGAATAAAATAAATGCAAAAGAAATTGATTTTATGAAGTTTTTCGACGAAAAATGGATTCCATCGAAGATTTTTGACAAAAATGTATTCCCTCGAAAACGGATTAATAAAATAAATGCAAAAGAAATTGATTTTGTGAACATTTTTGACGGAAAATGAATTTCGTCAAAAATGGATGAATAAAATAAATGCAAAATAAATTGGTTTTGTGAAGTTTTTCGACGGAAAATGGATTCCGTCGAAGATTTTTGACGGAAAATGAATTCCGTCGAAAATGGATGAATAAAATAAATGCAAAAGAAATTATTTTATGAAGTTTTTCGACGAAAAATGGATTCCGTCGAAGATTTTTGACGAAAAAAGTATTCCGTCGAAAACGGATGACTAAAATAAATACAAAAGAAATTGATTTTGTGAAGTTTTTCGACGGAAAAAGAATTTCGTCGAAAACAGATTAATAAAATAAATACAAAGGAAATTGATTTTGTAAGTTTTTCGACGGAAAATGGATTCCGTCGAAGATTTTTGACGGAAAATGGATTCCGTCGAAAACGGATGTATAAAATAAATGCAAAAGAAATTGATTTTGCGAAGTTTTTCGACGGAAAATGGATTCCGTAGAATATTTTTGACGGAAAATGAATTCCGTCGAAAATGGATGAATAAAATAAATGCAAAAGAAATTGATTTTGTGAAGTTTTTCGACGGAAAATAGATTCTGTCGAAGATTTTTCACGGAAAATGAATTCCGTTGAAAATGGATGAATAAAATAAATGCAAAAGAAATTGATTTTATGAAGTTTTTCGACGAAAAATGGATCCGTTAAAGATTTTTGACGAAAAATGTATTTTGTCGAAAACGGATGAATAAAATAAATGCAAAAGAAATTGATTTTGTGAACATTTTTTACGGAAACTGAATTCCATCGAAAATGGATGAATAAAATAAATGCAAAAGAAATTGATTTTGTGAAGTTTTTCGACGGAAAATGGATTCCGTCGAAGATTTTGGACGGAAAATGAATTCCGTCGAAAATGGATGAATAAAATAAATGCAAAAGAAATTGATTTTGTGAAGTTTTTCGACAGAAAAAGAATTTCGTCGAAAACGGAACTATAAAATAAATGCTAAAGAAATTGATTTTTTGAAGTTTTTCGACGGAAAATGGAATTCCGTAGAAGATTTTTGACGGAAAATGGAATCCGTCGAAGATTTTTGACGGAAAATGAATTCCCTCGAAAACGGATGAATAAAATAAATACAAAATAAATTGATTTTGTGAAGTTTTTCGACGGAAAATGGATTCCGTCGAAGATTTTTGACGGAAAATAAATTCCGTCGAAAATAGATGAATAAAATAAATGCTAAAGAAATTGATTTTGTGAAGTTTTTCGACGGAAAATGGATTCCATTGAAGATTTTTGACGGAAAATGAATTCCTTCGAAAATGGATGAATAAAATAAATGCAAAAGAAATTGATTTTGTGAAGTTTTTCGACGGAAAATAGATTCCGTCGAAGATTTTTGACGGAAAAAGGATTCCGTCGAAAATGGATAAATAAAATAAATGTAAAAGAAATTGATTTTATGAAGTTTTTCGACGAAAAATGCATTCCGGTTAAGATTTTTGACGAAAAATGTATTCCGTCGAAAACGGATGAATAAAATAAATGCAAAAGAAATTGATTTTGTGAAGGTTTTTGACGGAAAATGAATTCCGTTGAAAATGGATGAATAAAATAAATGCAAAAGAAATTGATTTTGTGAAGTTTTTCGACGAAAAATGGATTCCGTCGAAGATTTTTGACGGAAAATGTATTCCGTCGAAAACGGATGAATAAAATAAATGCAAAAGAAATTGATTTTGTGAAGTTTTTCGACGGAAAACGGATTCCGTCGAAAACAGATGAATAAAATAAATGCAAAAGAAATTGATTTTGTGCAGTTTTTCGACGGAAAATGGATTCCGTAGAAGATTTTTGACGGAAAATGGATTCCGTCTAAGATTTTTTACTGAAAATGAACTCCATCGAAAACGGATGAATAAAATAAATGCAAAAGAAATTGATTTTGTGAAGTTTTTCGACGGAAAATGGATTCTGTCGAAGATTTTTTACGGAAAATGAATTCCATCGAAAATGGATGAATAAAATAAATGCAAAAGAAATTGATTTTGTGAAGTTTTTCGAAGGAAAATGGATTTCGTCGAAGATTTTTGACAGAAAATGTATTCCGTCGAAAAAGAATGAATTAAATTAGTGCAAAAGAAATTTATTTTGTGAAGTTTTTCAACGGAAAATGAATTCCGTCGGAAATGGATGAATAAAATAAATGCAAAATAAATTGATTTTGGGAAGTTTTTTGACGGAAAACGGATTCCGTCGAAAATGGATGAATAAAATAAATGCAAAAGCAATTGTTTTTGTGAAGTTCTTCGACGAAAATGGATTTCGTCGAAGATTTTTGACGGAAAATGAATTCCGTCGAAAACGGATGAATAAAATAAATTGCAAAAGAAATTCATTTTATGAAGTTTATCGACGGAAAATGAATTCCGTCGAAAACTGATGAATAAAATAAATGCAAAAGAAATTGCTTTTGTGAAGTTTTTCGACGGAAAATGGATTCCGTCGAAAACTGACGAATAAAATAAATGCAAAAGAAATTGGTTTTGTGAAGTTTTTCGACTGGAAATGGATTCCGTCGAAGATTTTTGACGGAAAATGAATTTCGTCGAAAATGGATGAATACAATAAATGCAAAAGAAATTGATATTGCGAAGTTTTTTGACGGAAAACGGATTCCTCGAAAATGGATGAATAAAATAAATGCAAAAGAAATTGATTTTGTGAAGTTTTTCGACAGAAAATGGATTCTGTCGAAGATTTTGGACGTAAAATGAATTCCGTCGAAAATGGATGAATAAAATAAATGCAAAAGAAATTGATTTTATGAACTTCTTCGATGAAAAATGGATTCCGTCGAAGATTTTTAACGGAAAATGATTTCAGTTGTAAATGTATGAATAAAATAAATGCAAAAGAAATTGATTTTATTAATTTTTCGACGAAAAATGGATTCCGTTGAAGATTTTTGACGAAAAATGTATTCCGTCGAAAACGGATGAATAAAATAAATGCAAAAGAAATTGATTTTGTGAAGTTTTTCGACGGAAAATGGATTCCGATAAGGTTTTCGACGGAAAATGGATTCCGTCGAAGTTTTTGACGGAAAATGTATTCCGTCGAAAACGGATGAATAAAATAAATGCTAAAGAAATTGATTTTGTGAAGTTTTTCGATGGAAAATGGATTCCGTCGAAGATTTTTTTCGGAAAATGAATACCGTCGAAAATGGATGAATAAAATAAATGCAAAAGAAATTGATTTTGGGAAGTTTTTTGACGGAAAACGGATTCCGTCGAAAATGGATGAATAAAATAAATGCAAAAGCAATTGTTTTTGTGAAGTTCTTCGACGAAAATGGATTTCGTCGAAGATTTTTGACGGAAAATGAATTCCGTCGAAAACGGATGAATAAAATAAATTGCAAAAGAAATTCATTTTATGAAGTTTTTCGACGGAAAATGAATTCCGTCGAAAACTGATGAATAAAATAAATGCAAAAGAAATTGCTTTTGTGAAGTTTTTCGACGGAAAATGGATTCCGTCGAAAACTGACGAATAAAATAAATGCAAAAGAAATTGGTTTTGTGAAGTTTTTCGACTGGAAATGGATTTCGTCAAAGATTTTTGACGGAAAATGAATTTCGTCGAAAATGGATGAATAAAATAAATGCAAAAGAAATTGATATTGCGAAGTTTTTTGACGGAAAACGGATTCCTCGAAAATGGATGAATAAAATAAATGCAAAAGCAATTGATTTTGTGATTTTTTCGACGAAAATGGATTTCGTCGAAGATTTTTGACGGAAAATGGATTCCGTCGAAAACTGACGAATAAAATAAATGCAAAAGAAATTGATTTTGTGAAGTTTTACGACGGAAAATGGATTCCGTCGAAGATTTTTGACGGAAAATGAATTCCGTCGAAAATGATGAATAAAATAAATGCAAAAGAAATTGATTTTGTGAAGTTTTTCGACGGAAAATAGATTCTGTCGAAGATTTTTCACGGAAAATGAATTCCGTTGAAAATGAATGAATAAAATAAATGCAAAAGAAATTGATTTTATGAAGTTTTTCGACGAAAAATGGATTCCGTTAAAGATTTTTGACGAAAAATGTATTTTGTCGAAAACGGATGAATAAAATAAATGCAAAAGAAATTGATTTTGTGAACATTTTTGACGGAAACTGAATTCCGTCGAAAATGGATGAATAAAATAAATGCAAAAGAAATTGATTTTGTGAAGTTTTTCGACGGAAAATGGATTCCGTCGAAGATTTTGGACGGAAATTGAATTCCGTCGAAAATGGATGAGTAAAATAAATGCAAAAGAAATTGATTTTATGAACTTTTTCGATGAAAAATGGATTCCGTCGAAGATTTTTATCGGAAAATGAATTCAGTTGTAAATGTATGAATAAAATAAATGCAAAAGAAATTGATTTTATTAATTTTTCGACCAAAAATGGATTCCGTTGAAGATTTTTGACGAAAAATGTATTCCGTCGAAAACGGATGAATAAAATAAATGCAAAAGAAATTGATTTTGTGAAGTTTTTCGACGGAAAATGGATTCCGAAGAAGATTTTTGACGGAAAATGGATTCCGTCGAAGATTTTTGTCGGAAAATGAATTCCGTCGAAAATGGATGAATAAAATAAATGCGAAAGAAATTGATTTTGTGAAGTTTTTGGACGGAATACAAATTCCGTCGAAAACGGAATAATAAAATAAATGCAAAAGAAATTGATTTTTTGAAGTTTTTCGACGGAAAATGGATTCCGTAGAAGATATTTGATGGAAAATGGATTCCGTCGAAGATTTTTGACTGAAAATAAATTCCATCAAAAACGGATTTTTGACTGAAAATAAATCCCATTAAAATAAATGCAAAATAAATAGATTTTGTCAAGTTTTTCAACGGAAAATGGATTCCGTCGAAGATTTTTTACGGAAAATGAATTCCGTCGGAAATAGATGAATAAAATAAATGCATAAGAAATTGATTTTGCGAAGTTTTACGAC
>JAVKPL010007056.1:0-28266 GCA_032173675.1 Gastrolobium villosum
AAACTTTACATATTTGTAACCACACATTTAAAAAAAAAATATGACACGCAAAACTATTCATGTCTTATTTTCACATGATTGCTTTACATGGAATATCTAAGTTATTCATCCACTAATCTACAGTTAAAAACTAAAGTGACAATTTTCATTTTCTCATTTTATATATATTTCTTCAATAAAATTTTAGCCATTGACCTACCCATAATCGAATAAGGTCTTATACATGACATAATCACCTCAAAATAAGACATGACAAGATCCACTCATAAGACGATAATCAAATAGCTCCTGTTGGTATATATCTTAAGGCTCGTTTGGTGGACAGGATAGGATAAGAGTAGGATATGATATAAGGCTGATAAGGGTAGGATATGATATGAGGCTGATAAGCCTATATCATGTCATGTGTTTGATGAACATCTGATTAGTAATCTGATAAGATTATGTAGAAGGAGAAAGGAAAAATAAAAAATAAAAAATAATGCAATAAATACAAATATATTGGGTGACGTTGGGATATATTCGGTAGCGTGAGGATATATTGGGGTATCCAATATTGATATTTATTCTGTTGAATCCTAATCCAGCTCCTCCCATAGTATCAGAAATCATGTATTTGATAGGATAAGATAAGACAATAGGATAAGTTAATCATATCCTATTGACCCACCAAATAACAGATAAAAGTAGGATATGATTCTCACAAAAAAAAAAGTTGGATATGATAAGTTATCCTCTCTTCTTTATCAAGTGCTCCAAACAGGGAATATATTATATCAATCTTGAATATTTAAATAATTACACTCATAATTGATAGATTAGAACAATTAGACAAAATTATCATCAAGAACATACACACAAATACTGAAAATCTTCATTATAAGTCTAAATTTGATTCTATATTTCTTGACCTTGATTATGCTAACATTAAGGTTGAATTTCATCTTTCACATCCATGCGTTCTAAAAATTAGGCAAAGATAACTAGAAGTATTATATATAGCTTTTATCGATATCGGGTTTTATTCTTCCATGTATTTCCAAAATAAAAAAACGTTTATCGATATCAGCATCAAAATCTATCATCATTATTAAAACTATATTAAAGGAGATTACAGCAATCTAGTCCCATTTTGATTATTTTAGAAACGATAATTTTATTTTTAGTATATTAAATGGCTGAAACCCAGAGAAAGAAATAAAACAAAAAAATGATAATTTAATTTATTAGAAAAATAAAAAATCATACAATATTGACATTATTAATCTTTTCAAATTATTAGAAATAAGAATATTTAACATATGTTTAAAAACTAATCACTTCATTCTTTTTGAACTACTAAATTTTTTAATTATTATGAAATTATTCCTTTACATAATTAAACAAAGGAGTTTGAAAGCTAAGCATGACGTTTTCTATTTTTCTTTTAAAACAATAACACAATTTTTACAAAAACTGTGATGTTCCTGTCAAAATATGCTATTATACAATTATGAAAGGAATATATAGTGTGCATGATTTTTTATTTTTGCTACCATCAATAAATTTTAGTTAGAGTAATCTAACTCATTGCATGAAAAAACAAAAAAGACTAAATAAATCTGTTCATATATAAGAAAATCGTTTCACACTCCAAATCAGATTGGTCGTTACAGTTAATTAGTTCTCCAAAATTTTGGATATTATTGAAATCCAGCTTTAATTAGAATTCAATGAAGAGGGTCGTTACAGTTAATTAGTTCTCCAAAATTTTGGATATTATTGAAATCCAGTTTTAATTAGAATTGAATGAAGAGTTTAGGTGAAAATAGGATTGCCTTAATCCCCTAACAGCTGGTAAGTTGGGTTTCGATTCACTCAAAAGATTATCACAAATCTTTACGAATCTAGGATTTCTATATCTCTATCCTTTGACATATAGGATTTCTAACCGCAAAGCTATTAATTATAAAAACAAAATAAAACAAAATATATCAGCCTTCTTTTACAAACAACTTTTTGTTAACAAAAATAGGATTTAACAAACTTCTATATATAAACACATCAGACCCTTTTCTCTAGACAGTTCTGAATCCTTAGATTTTTTTTGAAATCTCCAACTCCATTCTGTTCAACCATGAATCTTTCAAGACTATCAATGAAGAGGGCATGCAACAAGAGACGACACGGATCCTCTCATGCTGCGTCCATAGCATCACTTCCCAAAGACTTGTTAGTAGAGGTGGTTGCGAGCGTAGCTTCTCATTCATTCATCGATCTTCACAACATGAAAATGTGTTGCAGAGGTTTTCTTGATGCTGCAGAAGATAAATATGTTTGTAAACATGTTTCTTTGGATAAGTTTCCACTAATACAGTGGAATCCTAAAGAAAAAGAATTGTCCTTCTTGAAGCGCTGCAGGGAAAGTGAAAATATGGAGAGCTTGTATAGAGAAGGGTTACGAGAATACTTTAGTTGTTCGAATGGAGATGGTCTTGGAAGCTTGAAGAATGCTACTCAAAAGGGTCACAAGGAAGCAAAATATGTGTATGGTATGATCTTATTATGTTCCAAAGATGATGAGTTGAGAAAAGAAGGACTCGAGCATATGCGTTTTCTAAGAAAGTCCAAATGCATTATGAGATGCAGGAAGAATGTGAAACGATTAATAAAAACTATGTGGAAAAATAATAGAATGTCAGCACGCAATCGCACCCCTCTATGCCAATGGAAGAGCACATGCAAGGGTTGGGCTGTGAAGAAAGGTCGATGGCAATTACTAGATGATGAAGATGATGATATTGAGTTATGTGAATATTGTAGATGGGATCTTGAGTTACAGTTCTTCTATGATTTGTTCAATATTCATTAGTTCTAGTTAATTTCTTTCAATTTGAGGGTGGATATATGATTTTTTTTTTTCAGTCAGCGAAATAATGGATTAGTTGGGAACATGATATCTTATGTTATTTAGCATCCTTAAGATAGAGCTTTCTCTTTTTGTGTATGAAATTGATGGTTATCCGTACAGTTTTTTTTACTTCATACTATTTGCACTCATGTTATTATTAGGATATTGTCCATGTTAAACTCTAATTTCTGAAACTAATTTTTAAATTAATGTTGATATTGACGGTTTATAAGTAGATGTAAAAGTTTTCACTAGGCTTTCACCAAAATTAAAAAAAATAATAATAATATTAAAGCAAAAGATTACGAAGTATATGCAGCATAAGAACCATTCTAAGACAAATGGAAAAAACTAAAAATTAAAGAGCCCTTTATCATTATCATTGCTTCAAAAGCTAACGCATGTTTCATGTACTTTGCTCCTTAAGAAGCATATTGCAGAAGATATCTGATATATCATAACAAAATGTATTCAAATAAACAAACAAAAAAATTCAGAAATAAGGACATTCCCAAACCCCAAAATTCCACATTTATAACAAGAAAGATATTCAAAGAAAAACAAGCGTTGTTTGGCACCGCTTTATTGCTGAAAATATTATGAGAATGAAATTAAATATACATTTTCAAGAATTTAAACTTCAGACAAAAAATAGTACCTTGAAATTTCTTTTACTTACTCGGTGATCCATGTGCCATATTGACTCCGCAAATCAGTCAAGAAGAAGGAACAATTCTTAAAGTTAATTCGAGCATGCATTTGAGAAACCTATAAAAGAGAAACTTTGATACATTATGTGTAGAACCATGTGTTACACAAACTTGTGGAACCATGTTTAATTAATGTCATGATATATTGTGTTACCTGGGGTAATGGTATTGTAATTGAACAGCCCTGATAATCTTCTTGCGGTTCGCACCTGCAATCACAATAACATAAGAAAATGTGTTGAAAGTGAAAAGAAAATATTTCTATGATAATTGAGAATTATGCTCATGTTTCAAAGACACATCCAAAATCTGATAGGTACAATATCAGAATACGTGATTATGTCACTGCATTGTAAGTAGGTGCAACTGAAGGCATACCCGATTATGCAGGGTTTCATCTCATCTTGACTTAAATATATAGGTTTCGAAAGACCTGCACCTGCTTCATCTCCACATGGTAATAAAATCCACCTACAATTCAAACAAGGAGGATGGAACAAGGGTTATATGATCTATCATCTATATATATGGTAGGCAATATGCTAAGGATGATATTAATTCATATTGGGCCATAGACATACTCTCCATTAATAGCACGCTCAAGTGCATCATCATCATCATTAAACCCTCTGTGTAACTGGTCGTTGGCCTTTACAAATAATCAAACTCCAATTAACGTCCAGATCACAACAAAATCTAATATACACGAAAAATAAAAGTCCAACCACCATTTCTTCTAAGTAAAAAAGTACAAAAGTAAATGTATTGGAGCGACATACTTTGTCTGAGAGCCTGCAATATAGTGGTCTACCTTCAAGTTTGGAGCTGCAAAAGTAGCATCATTTTTCATGTTTTAAGTAAATGATGGAAGAAAATTTGAAATTTTTTTCAAAGGTTTAATTGTATAAATTATTTCCAATTCTTATTGCCAACAAGAAAAACCAGAAAAACATTTTGCACCATATTATCAGTTTCTTCAGCTTTCCATAATTTTGTATAAATTATAATGTTATCATCTCTATATTTAGGGTCCTCCTCGATAAGAAACAGAGCTCCCTGTATGATTCTAATGTTGAGTGTCCTGATTTACACATTAGCTGAGCCAAATGGTTAGGACTAGGATATAATACCTTTTTATATTGGTAAAACTTAATCACTTTTGACAGTTTGTATTTAACAATGGATCTAAACAGAAACGTTAGGTAGGACTACTGGCTAATCAACAAATTAATGCTTGTTGACATCATGCATACAACCCTGATTTTTTTGTAGTGTTCCCAGCCAATGGACTGTAGTGTAGCCATAATCTCAACTGGTTTCTCAACATTTTCTTTAACTTTTGGGCCACACATTTTAATGAAGACACATACATAATTAGACCAAAAATTGGATGAAATATGGCAAAAAAAATACCATTTTTCGCAGCATTGACAATCCATTGTTGGGCTTCTTGTTCAGCAGCCAACAAATGCTGAATTCCACCTTGACTCCTACTGGATGCCATTCTGTGATGAACAGAATAATAACTATTAAAATAATGGTTAGTATAATTGGCTAAATGAAACTACAAGATAATAATCATAAACTAAGTCAAATCCTTCAGCAACTGTGCAAACAAATCCCGCCTTGATAATTACTTAGAAATAAAAAAAGGGCCGACCCAGTTCAATACCCACTCGTGAGTGTTTGGGGAAGGACATACGAGTCAAGCCTTACCCCCGCTTTTGCGGAGAGGCCGAGTCGAAGCCGGGACCTTGGACATCACGGTAAGCATGCTTACCACTGAGCCAAGGCGGCCCTTCTAATAATTACTTAGAAATAGAACAAAAAAAATGCAACAGTAGTAACAAGAGAACAAATTTTATAATTTAAAACCAAAATTTTGAACTAAACAAACTATATAACCAACTTGATCCTCTTCTCCCTACAAACAAAGTGTGAGAAAATTCATTAGTCGAAGTGTGTAGAACAACATGATATAGAAAATATAGAATACTAAAATATTAAATTATGAAGAAAGTGCAGACACCATTATAGAATACTAAATTCTGCATGATTGCTATCACAAGCTCTTCAAAATGACCCGCCACCAAACAAACTTCCAAAATAGATATAGAAATAGTGCTGCAACACTATTCAAAAGAAAAATATGCAATTTGGAGGATAAAATATATCCATCTACTGTAATATTGAAATCACAATATGTATCTAATATCAAAGTTTTGTTCGTAGGTCCCATCATAAGAAATATGGAACCGACTACATCAATCTTTGTCGGCAACTTATAATTATATGTAGAAGAGAAGAGTAACAAATAATGATATTCCAAAAGTATATTAGATGGCAAAAAGGATGTTTCGCAGCATGTACCTCAAGTTGAAGTGGTACCGACTTCTTGCACAGATAATCAGATAAGAAATTTGGCTACCTTAAATTTGGAGTGGGACCAAAACCATTTTGTAAGGATTGACCAGAGAGTTCTTGTCTTGTAGCATAAAACCTTTTGCAGATATTTATATTGGCTCTTTTCATTTGGAGCGTGAGACTTTTTCCTTTATTTTAGCTTCAAACTCGATCAATCTTACATCTAGTAACCCCTGGAGAGACCAATTCTTCTTGATAGCGCATCAATAAAAGCCTTGCATCGATGGTCATGATCCTAACTTCAAGAAGTATGATACGGTTAGGCCACTTTGAAACTTGGCATAAAAAAAATATGAATTTACTTAGACCACACCATTGTTTCTAATAGCAAATAAATATGTTGCAAAATGAGAAAGAATGATACATGTGGATGTGGATAAAATTGTAGTGGTCTTATATATATATATATATATATATATATATATATATATATATATATATATATATATATCAGAATGCATTCATCTGTATAAGAACAGTGGCTATCTAATGTAATTGATGCAGGTCATAAATTTTAAAAAATGCCATGTATACCCTATTATAATTCTTGTTCTGTAGAGTTGATAGTCTTGTTCTGCAGTTCAATTATAATTCTTTTAAAAAATTATTCAATTCAATTAATAAGGCTTTAACAAGTATACCCCTATTGATAAGCCCAAGTGGCCAGGCAGGGCAGAAGTTTTTTCCATAAGGGTTTATGCGTATGTTTCTTAAATATATACTATCCCAAATCAGGCCCCTTTAAATCTGTGAACAGGGAAAATTTGGAGGCACCCGGAATAATTTCTTGCTATCTTTCAAATGCTTAAGGAAAAGGACAAACGTATCTTCTTGTTAAATATTTTCTGTATACTTACCTAAAAAGATCCATTACTTAAAAGAAAAAGATAACAGCTTCGAAAGTAATTTTGGAACAAATTTACAGAAAATAAGACTTTTCTTTAATTTGTTTTATATTTTCAGCTTTCAATCACAATTTAATTTAAGAAATAATAATTTGTTGAGCAAACAGTTTAAATTCCACCAAAAAGGCTCATGATTTTCATATGGTCTTACTTTAGTGTGAATCTTAAACTAAAAGGAGTAATTATTCTTTAAGTATCACAACCAACAATTGCTCCCTCTAAAGCCTTTCAAAAATGAAAATCAACACAAGTTCGGTAGATTTTAGAATCAATAATGTTGTGTTCCTGTAGCACTACTCAGTACACCAAAACCAAGCATGAATAGAAAAGAGCGACATGGACAAAAAAAAAATAGAAATGAGATGCATCAACCTAAATAGGAAATAAGCATCGCCCCTCATGCGAAGGTTGTACAGTCCCAAAAATATTGACGCACCGGGAAACCAAATCTAACGAGGAAGAAGTGAAAAATACCTAATCAAGAAAAAATAGCTTCGAGCTCTGCATTCTCTCTTGCCAAATCCAAAATTGGGGAAAAGTATCATGGCGTACATAGAATTCAAGCTCAGCAATCTCGCAGCAGAGTTACCAACAACCTAAGAAATTCCGGTGACCACAGCGTGTACAGCTGCAGAATGAGTTGGGAGGGAGAGAACACAAAGCTCGAAATCATGGGAGTGAAGAAGGACGAAATGTGTGGGGTGAAAACCCTAGGAGAGAGAAGGAGAATAAGGCAATACATGTGAATGGGTTTCTGGATCCATGAAACACGATGGAAGGTTTTGAGGAGGGAGTGTGGAAAAGAAGAGAGTGGGAGCTAACAGTTTTGGGATCTAAGCGAGGCGAAAATGATAATGGCCCTAAAGTATAACTAATTTTGATGTCTGTTTAATAAAAAGTAAATATCTTTCGTCGTTAGCAAATTTTACCATACATGTTCTACTCGCAAGCAAATTAAAAGAAATATTGTGGTAGTAAGAAATTTAAAATGAATCCATTTTAGTTCTTTTGATGGATTGATATGAGTTTTTTTAATTTATGAGAGATCACGATTTTAATTAAATGGGTCCAATTTGAATTTTTTAAAGACCACGATAGATCTTTTTATTTGTAATGGACTAAAATGGGTATCGTCAAAAAAATGTATTTACTGCTTGATAAATTTGGACCCTTTCATTATTGGGTTTCTCTACTCTCATATGTTGTAGGAAAGAGCATATATTATGCTAAGACACAAAATGGTGGGACCCACCACTAAAAATAAAAATAAAAAATGACAACATAACTATCGAACTGTCTATGACATAAGAGAGTAATCTCTTAACATGAAATTATTATTTCCCTTCATTATTTTTTCCACCAGCATAGAAACCGAAACTATGCGTCGTGGCTAAATACCAGTTTTCTTGTACTAAAAGTGGCGTTATTGTAAAACGCTAAAATTTGTATTATGGAGGTTTTATTGAACTCCAATAAATAACTTCCACAAATCACCTAATTTTTTGTAGGCACTAAATTAATTAACGTGGGAGGTTATGGTAGACACTAATTAAAATAAATCATACTTTAATAAAAAATCTTAATATTAATTACAAGTCAACTATTCTAAATTAATTATTAAACAATTATATATTATTCGTCAATGACTAATTATTATATCAGATATATAATTATTTACACGTGCCTAATTAAAACATAAAAAGTTATTGCACTTAATAACTGATTAAAACAATAACTAACAAATAATCATTTTATAATTAAAATAAATAAATTTAAAAAGAACCAAGTTTAGAAATGCAGTGTAAAACTGAGAAATGGTTATCTCACCTTAGTGTTTTTATTAGGTGCTACCCGTGGAGTAATCAATCAGAAATTAAGGTGGATGGAAAGAAAGAGGTTTGGGAGATTTTTTGAAAAAGTGAAAGGTGAATGAGAATGAATGAACGGGTACGGTTTTAAAATTTTTGGTACATATAGGGTATATTTGGTGCATAGTATAGTATAAGATCTGATACTATAAGATCTAATTAAACTTTAATACTATCTAACGTTTGGTATGGTATTGTATAAAATAATATCCTCCAATATTTTAAAAATTAATATATTAAAAAAATTATTTTAATATATAAATATTGAAATGATATATTAGTTCTTGAGAATTGTACTTGTAAATAATATTAATACATCAATCCCTTATCATGTCTAATCCACCACTCATAGGCTTAATTAAGTTATACATCATTTTAATATATAAGGAGATCATGTTATATAAGTTTATACTATATGATGGTCATACCAAATAACTGAAAATGTTATAAGGTATAATCTAAATTTATAGTAAGAGACTTTATAAGTTACACCAAATAGGCAGATAGGGGACTCAAATTGTGGGTTGTGCCACTTCACATAGCGTCCGAGTTCCTTAGCGGGGCGGGACTTGAAATTTTAAAAAATAAAAAATTCAATTCTAAGGGGGAGGGGGCAGAACTACCATCGAGAAAAAAAAAAATAGTGTTCCGCGAGGGAAGGGGGAAGGACTCAAAATCCGCTAAGCTCCCTGCGGATGATTCGAATGACCCCAATAGGTAAATATCAGAAATCAAATACCACATTGGATACCACATTGGAAATTAAAGTGGTAGAAAATTCTCATTTGGTGAAAGGTCCGATTTTAACAAAAATAGGATTTAACAAACTTCTATATATAAACACATCAAACCCTTTTCTCTACACATAGTTTTGAATCTGAGGTTTTTTTTTTTTTTGAAATCTCCAACTCCATCTTTCCAACTACGAATCTTTCAAGATTATCAATGAAGAGGGCATGCAACAAGAGACGACACAGATCCTCTTATGCTACGTCCATAGCATCACTTCCCAAAGACTTGTTAGTAGAGGTGGTTGCGAGCGTAGCTTCTCATTCATTCATCGATTTTCACAACATGAAAATGTGTTGCAGAGGTTTTCTTGATGCTGCAGAAGATAAATATGTTTGTAAACATGTTTCTTTGGATAAGTTTCCACTAATTCAATGGAATCCTAAAGAAAAAGAATTGTCATTCTTGAAGCGCTGCAGAGAAAGTGAAAATTTGGAGAGCTTGTATAGAGAAGGGTTACGAGAATACTTTAGTTGTTCGAATGAAGATGGTCTTGGAAGCTTGAAGAATGCTGCTCAAAAGGGTCACAAGGAAGCAAAATATGTGTATGGTATGATCTTATTATGTTCCAAAGATGATGAGTTGAGAAAAGAAGGACTCGAGCATATGCGTTTTCTAAGAAAGTCCAAATGCATTATGAGATGCAGGAAGAATGTGAAACGATTAATAAAAACTATGTGGAAAAATAATAGAATGTCAGTGCGCAATCGCACCCCTCTATGCCAATGGAAGAGCACATGCAAGGGTTGGGCCATGAAGAAAGGTCTATGGCAATTACTAGATGATGAAGATGATGATATTGAGTTATGTGAATATTGCAGATGGGATCTTGAGTTACAGTTCTTCTATGATTTGTTCAATATTCATTAGTTCTAGTTAATTTCTTTCAATTTGAGGGTGGATATATGATTTTTTCTTTGTTCAGTCAACGAAATAATGATTTAAATGGAAACATGATATCTTATGTTGTTTAGCATCCTTAAGATAGAGCGTTCTCTTTTTGTGTATGAAATTGATGGTTATTCGTACAATTTATTTTTTCTTTAAAGTATTTGCACTCATGTTATTATTAGGATATTGACTTCATATTGTCCATGTTAAACTCTAATTTCTGAAACTAATTTTAAATTAATGTTGATATTGACAGTTTATAAGTAGATGTAAAAGTTTTCACTAGGCTTTCACCAAAAAAAAATAAAAAGATTGTTTTCACTAGGCAGGGTTTAAGATAGATGTTTTTAGCATATGCTTGGTTGCTGTTGTGCTTCGGTAGCAAAGTCACGTAGCTGTTAACTCTCCATTAGATCAAAACATAATGCTTACCTTGAAAACCATCAGGTCCATGTTTTCTCATGCTTGGTCCATGGGAATATATATATTTTTCATATATAAATAGATATTGTTATATTTTAACACATGCATGTTAATTGTAATAAATTTGTGATATTATTAGTAAACATATTGGGCCTATTAATCCATTACAAACTATACTGAATAATAGAAGCATTCGTTCTATTATAGCTCTTAATTAGTCTCAGAGTTCCTATAAATACTTGGGCTGCTTATGGGCCATTTGCCCTTTTAACTTTGATGTCTTCATTGGGCTTATTATAGCACTTGGGTCCGTTACACATGATGAGGAATTTTTGGGAGACAAACTCAGGCTGAGGTGGCTAGGGGAGTCAGTGGAAAGTCATACAAGGGAATAAATATTTGGTATTACTGGTGTACCAAGATTCAGTGCATCTCATCAATGGGTGCAGTACACATCAGAGTAAAGAGAAAAAAAAATTTGATAGAAAATAAAATAAAATTAACTAACATGTAATATTTTCGTTGGTAGGATGCACTGAGTCTTTAGTACAACAGTAGCACTACAAAGGTAGGCTGGAATTGAGATTGAATACTGGGAGAGAAATCAGTAGGTATCGAAATAGTACTGAGCACTTTAGTTTTCTCTGAGCAATTTTCTCTTTTATAAGTAGAGTACAAGTCTCTGTCATTAGATTTCTGCCAAGTTAGTTGTTCCTTTTTAGTTTGTACTACTTCATCTTGTTAGTAAAAATCCATTGCTTCATAGCAAAAAGACTTGTGTGCTATTATTTCCATTTCTCCTTTAACACCAGTTTTATCATAAAACATTACTATGTTGGAAGTATTCAAGTATGAGTTATAAAGAAGTAGTACCACATCGTCTAGACATAGACTAAGTGATGATCATATAAAGTGCAAAAGATCCATAAACCTATGGCCTTAAGCTTTTAGGTTGAGATGTGGTGTCGGCCCACTTATTGTGGTGCATGAACAGAAGTTCAAACAAGAAGACACAGATGAGCAAGCATTAAAGGCTTGCTTAAAGTTTTGGGTTGAGATGTGGTGCAAAGGGTTTTGGGCTCCCCCGTACCATTCCCAACCTACTAAGGAGCGGATTTTATTCATGAATTTGAATTAACCTGCCTAACTGATAAATTGACCCGGCTGATCAGTTCCATCAGTCAGAGTCATCGTCTAACGTTTGCAGTAAAATATTTGGAAATGATAGAATTACTAATTGGGGTGGGGTGGGGGAATTAATACTTCGTCTTTACTCCATTAATTGAGAACATAACTATATTATTTCTTGTTGCAGAATGGCTAAAATCATATTTGCTATCCACTAAAAAGTAAATAAATCATATTTGCTAGATTAATCGCAATGAATAATGCCCACTTGAAACTAGTTTTAAATTAGTGAAACGCAAGAGCAGAGCATAAGGATTTCAATTTTAAATAGCGTTATGCTATCTTCTTGAAACTATCCAATCATAGCCACGAGTATATAGTTTCCAAGTATGGATCAATAATTTCTTTATTTAGTTAGGAGTTCCCCTCATATTTATCATAGCCATACAAAGGCAGCAGTGAGGGAAAAACTAGGGCGTAAAAACGCTAGCATAGGAAGCATGCAGGGAACCAGAGTAGAGTGTACCATTAAACTCTTGAACTTCACTGGCTGCGTCAGTACCATACTCCTCAGTCAGAGACACAACTTGTAAAACCAAACCATACTCATTGACTCTGACTCCTACAGGTAAAACAGAAGGTCTTGGAGGTGGAGATGGTCCTAAGTAACTGTTCACAGCTACCCAAAACTGGCCTAAGGAATTCCTCTTGATGTTATCTGGTCTTCCCGCAAGTAGCAAGAACAATTCTGATGAATTTGCTCTCGGCCCTTTGACCCAGAATCTCTGAATTCTGTTTGCCAAGAATTCACTAACAAGGACAAATGAGCCATCTCTGCTTACTGCCACCCCAGATGGTAGAGCAAGACCTGTGAGTAACACTGTGGTTTGGTTTGTGCTTGGATCATATTTGAAAAGGCTTCCTGAACTATCTCTGCTGTTTAGCAGTGTCTGGATATCCCTACAATAATTAAGTAACACATTACACTTTTCTTTCCTCGTCAAATCATTAGGAATTACAAGAGTTAGTATTTATGTGAAAAAACAAGGTAATAGTATTTCTCTAGCGACCCGAGATGAAGACTTAGGGACGTGCATGGGTCGAACTGAACCGGATTTTTTGAAAAACCGAACAGAATTGGTTTAAATGATTCGGTTCGAAAGTGGTTCGGTTCGGTTCAGAACCGGTTCGGGTCGACCCTCTTTTGAAAAGAAATAAATTTAAAAAACAAAGTTATAAAAATTAATTTGGTTTGGTTTGAAAATGGTTCGGTTCGGGAAAAAAACCGGTTCGGTTCATGAACCGGTTCTTTAAAAACCGGTTCGGTTCGTGAACTAATTTTTTAAAATCGGTTATTTATGGAGCGGTTCGGTTCGGTTCATGGTTCGACCCACTTTTTTGGTTATTTTGCACACCCTAGATGAAGTTATATCGGGTAAGCTCAAAACGATGTTATTTTGGGTTATAAGATTAAAAAATTATAATGATTAAGACTAATATAACCCTACAATATATTATAATTACAAAAACACCTTGATTTCCGTAGCAAAACTACATCGTTCTAACAGAAATCCTTTACCCAAAAAAACAATGTAAGAAGGAAGGAACAAATTACTTGATCTGATAATTAGAGCTAGCTTCCGTGAAATAAACGATTCCGGTGTCAGGGTCTACATCCAACCCAGCAACAAAATGAAAAGGGTTGTCTTGTGTAGCTCCAACTTGGGTTGGAGGCCCTCCATTGGAACCAACCTTAACGAGCCCAAAATAAGCATCAGCTACATACAGTTCCCCTGTCTGATGATTGAAACCCAATCCTAAAGGCCTCCCACATGTTGCTTGGAGTGTTGAGAAGTCAGCAAGGCCATCACATGTTGTGTTGTTCCTGGACCAACCAAATAACTAAGGCTTAGTAATTGGTTTAAGATTTGGGGTTTGATTTTCTCATGTTGCATGAGAATTCAATTATCATGTTATGACACAATAAGTGATGGGTCCCACATTTATTAAAAAAAAGTAAAGAAAAGCTTCGCACGTAAATGGGTCACAACATAAGAGTTAAATTCTTATGCAACAGAAAATATTTTCCCAATAAATTTTGAGTGTGTGTGACTAAACACAAATAGATAAACCTGTCTGGCATGAGAATGAATAGATTCTTTCATGTGTGTTTCTCACCTTATTGACTAAACACAAATAGATTAACATAGATCAATCTCTTCATTTACCTGTTTGGCGAAGTGTAAGCATATTCCTTGAAACCTTCATTGGGACCTACATATTTAAAAATTCTTCCATCAGAAGCACCTACATAAGGCCCTCCACCGTTTCGGTCAAATGCAAGGGACTCAGGGCCTGTCAGTGGTGACGGTAGCTGTAACCTGCTGAGTAATATAGCTACTGATGGGGAACACAAGAGGAACATAAGAGTTAAAGCAAAGATAATCATCGTTGACATAGTAGTTTTCAACATGATTGCCAATATTAACGTTCAAATTCGATGTAAGGCACGAAGCCTAAGAATTCAGTAATATTTATAGACATGACATGCAATGCAAATGTTTTTTCTTTTTTGGAATCTCCTATGCTCACTCGGTTTCCTCGTTTACTAGGTGGAAACGTGAGAGAGCCAGGGGAAGTTTATGGGGCCAACAAACTCGTGAAAAGAGCACACAGCGAAGCAAGACCCACCAGTCAGAAACGTTCATAGTTTGTTACAATTTTGGATTGATTTATATGAACAATGAACAATTGTGCAACCTGCATAATGAAAATGTGATGTTGCTATAATTATAGGATGTAGATAGTTGCTTTGGCAGTTTTATTGCAGAACCGTACATGTTTGAAACTTGCTCCTCAACTAGCTTTCTCTCGTGTCTTGACATAAACTGTGCTTCGTTCCATGTGCTTTCATGAAAGCACGTAGCAGAATCTATCTTCTATGTTTAGAACAAAATATTGATTTTAATTTATAAATAAAATTATTTGTCTGAAAATTATAAAATAGTAATTATTTTTATTATTAAGTAAAATTTTCATTTAAAATATTATAAAATCAGTACTAAGTTAATTCTTAAATAAAACATTTTATTCAGAAATTTATAAAATAATAATTGATTTTATTCTGAAATTCATTTCATTTTAATTACATACATATAAAAATTCGGTTCAACTTGAGAAATTGCAGTACGGCATCCCTTGTCAGTAGAATATTCACGTAGTAGATCCAATATGGTTTCAGTGGTTTCAACGGGCGGTTATATTTGAATTTTGAGGCACTTCAAACCGCCTCTAAATGCATTGTTCGGCGGTTCATAAATCATTACGTTTATCACCGTCGCGAGATAAAATACAGTAATTTTCATAAACCGTTGAAATAATCGCTCTACATGACAATATGAGGCGATTATTCTAACCGCCTCTAAAACATATCCTAAGGCGGATACCCTTGGAATAACCGCTTCTACGTGAAAATCTGAGGCCGTTATTCTAACCGCCTCCAAAAGAAAATTTGAGGCGGTTATATTAACTGCCTCCAAATAATGTATAACTCCCTCCAAATAGTTAAAATTATATAAATTTTAAATTTTTAATATTAAAATTGTTATTTTTAAAAGTTAATATAATTTTTATTTTTAATATAATTTTCGATAGTGATTAGTTAATATAATTTAAAAAAAGTATTTTTAAAAGTTAATATAATTTTTATTACTTGAATATTAATAACTTATTGAATTTTGTATATGTGTGTGCTAGTGTGGGTTGTTAGTTAGAAGGGAATGGAGAAGGAGGAACTAGTGTCATCCAATGTGGGACTTCAAAGTGAAAGTGAGATGATTTTTTTCAATGTGCAACAGTCATCTTTGGAAATTTATATGTCGCAGCTACATCGTGTGTTTGCCACGCCATTTGGCTAAAGAACTTGCTAAAGGAGTTGAATATGTAACAAGAGGAGCCAACCAATATTTATGTTGACAACAAATCTGTCATTGCATTAGCAAAGAATCCAGTCTTCCATGATAGAAGTAAAGCACATTGACACACGCTATCATTTTATAAGGGAATGCATTGCAAGAAATGAGGTGCATATAAAATATGTGAAGTCTCAAGAACAAGCAGCAAATATCTTCACCAAGCCACTCAAGAATGAAGACTTTGTCAAGATGAGAAAATTGCTTGGAGTTACAAAATCAAGTTTAAAGAGGTTGTTGAATAAATAAACTTGATTTAGTTTTTGGTCCATTGGACTTAGTATACATTTAGCCCAACATCTAGAATTATACTTTAGGAGTTAGTTTAGCCCAGATCTAGAAATTTCTATTCTAGTCAATTCCATGAAAGATCTAGAGGGTAGTTGCACCCTATGTAGCACCGATACTGACACGGGACACGGGACACGATACGACACGACACTCCGACACGTTAATTCTAAAAAACATTAGATTCACGTCAGGACACGTTTTGATATTGAATAATATTTCTAATTTATGTTACGTATATTATATTTAATATTCAATAATTTAACAAAAAAATAAAACAAAACTTATGATACCCATTAATTTTGCAAAGAAATATAAGATATGACAAATATTTATATTAAATTCATTAAAACGGTAATAGTAATCAAATGAATCTAATAGTCAGAACTAAAAACGTAACGCAACGCTGCCTTTGAATATTTTTTTAAGTTTCTATAACGTGCATTAAAGTGTCGGGGAGTGTCGGAGTGTCGGAGAGTGTCGGGAAGTGTCAGACATGATACGTCAGGGTTTTTGAAGTGTCGGTGCTTCATAGGTTGCACCTACCATTCTTAATGAGGGTAGTTGAACCTACTACAATTAATATTTGTACTAGGCTAGTATAGAAAACTCTAGAATTATTTGGAGTCATTATTTTGAGGAGGTGCCACTAGTATAAATAGGGATCATCTCCATCATTTTGTAACAAGCCAAAAAGAAAAGAGTTGTGTAATAATAAAAGTGTTCTCTTTCTCCATATCTTTCCATAACCTTTATTTTTATCAAATATCCTTCTCCCATCACCGTAGCCTTGGAGACTTTAATTGTTACACAGGCATGCCCTTTAGAGTACACGCTTTTGTGAAGTGCGGTGTGAAAAGTTTGGATACAAATGTTACTGCAAAAAGATACTTGAAATCATCACATGTCTTGTCCATAATTTTCATCCATGATAGAGTAAAAGCCGGGGAAATCTCAAATTAATCATTGGTTAGCACTACATCATTTTTTTAAAACGAAAGAGAATGACGGAGTAATCACACAAGTTGGTAGAGAAACGAACACTGGCAGATATGTTTAATGATATACAACCATAATTGCATAACAAAAGATTAAAAGCAAATATTACATCCATTGACAAAGAAAAAGGCTGAAAGGTGAGAAAGTTAAAAAGGAATACAACTGCTATTGATAAAGTGTTTCCATAACTCAACTTTGACAATCATGCTTTTGCTTGTATAATTAACTCAACAGAACATAGTAAAATAAATAGCAAAAGTGAAGTAAGAGAAAATTTATAATATATATCTCAGCTCATTCAAATCCTAAAAAACTGAACAGTACGTAAGGAGACATGATTTGACATTGGGAAAAATATATATGGGAATTGGAGGGTAAGGTTGATGAAATGAGCAGGAAAGGACCAAATAAGAGAAAGGAAAACAATGGACCACGCCAATGTAGCACTAATATTTATACGGGACATGACACGATATCATATTCTCATATTGTTAATTTTAAAAAATATTAAATTTTGACACGTTAGGACATGTTTTGATATTAAATAATATTTTGAATTTATGTAGAGTATATTATATTTAATATTCAATAATATAATAAAAATGAAGCTAAACTTATAATAGTTATCAATTTTGAAAAGAAACATAATATATCACAAAAATTTATATTAAACTCAATAAAATGATAATCGTATTCCAACAAATCTAATAGTTAGAACTAAAAACGTAACGCAATATATCCTTTGAATCTTTTTTTTTTTTGAGTCTCTACAATATGTGTTGAAATATTGGAGAATATCGGAATATCGGAGAGTATCAAACGGCGGAATTTTTGAAATATTAGTGTTTCATAGAAACACGCTTCTGCACCTACTCTTACAATGCTATTGTTTTGTTTCAGCTGAAGCAAGTCGAGCAGCTATGGTTGACCAACAAAAATAACACACAATGTGGATGGGAAAATGGGTAACATATAACATATTGACATGTGTAATTAATGTACACTTGTCAAGAATGCATGGTGGTGATGTGTGAGGAAACCAATGGATATGATACTTGGGGAAATATCTATGGTACTACTATTATATCATTCACTCAGTACATCTATCTAATAAAAATTGAAAAATGACTATTATAATTGTATGGAAAGGAGAGAAAAATATTTTTTTATCCAAATGTCACTTGTTAAATGACATGTATCTACTATAGATGTATGGTAAAACTGAAAATCAAACACAAAAAGAAGAAAAAATCATGGCTGTTTCATTCATATGCTATGCTATGCTTTAGAAGTCATGGAACCAATCATGGAAGAAGATTTAGCTCCTAAGCTAGAGGCTCTGGCATATCTTGCTGAAGCTCCAGCACCTGATGGGGTGAAGTACGCACCATTCACCAATAAATCTCCCTCCGATCTCCAATTCCAACCCTTCCACTCTCCTAGTCACCTGCCAAAAACATCTTCATTTCCTCTTTTAACATAACATAAGAAACTTTCCTACAAACAATATTTTGTGAGATCTACACATTTAAAAAAAAAAAAATATGACACGCAAAACTATTCATGTCTTATTTTCACATGATTACTTTACATGGAATATCTAAGTTATTCATCCACTAATCTACAGTTAAAAACTAAAGTGACAATTTTCATTTTCTCATTTATATATATTTCTTCAATAAAATTTTAGCCATTGACCTACCCATAATCGAATACTCAAAATAAGACATGACAAGATCCACTCATAAGACGATAATCAAATAGCTCCTGTTGGTATATATCTTAAGGCTTGTTTGGTGAACAGGATAGGATAAAAGTAGGATTATGATATAGGGCTGATAAGGATAAGATATGATATGAAGCTGATAAACCTATATCATATCATGTGTTTGATGAACATCTGATTAGCAATCTGATAAGATTATGTAGAAGGAGAAAGGAAAAATAAAAAATAATGCAATAAATACAAATATATTGGGTGACGTTGGGATATATTCGGTAGCGTGAGTATATATTGGGGTATCCAATATTGATATTTTATCCTGTTGAATTCTAATCCAGCTCCTCCCATAGTATCAGAAATCATGTATTTGATAGGATAAGATAAGACAATAGGATAAGTTAATCATATCCTATTGACCCACCAAAAACAGATAAAAGTAGGATATGATTTTCACAAAAAAAAAAAAAGTTGGATATGATAAGTTATCCTCTCTTCTTTATCAAGTGCTCCAAACAGGAAATATATTATATCAATCTTGAATATTTAAATAATTACACTCATAATATATAGATTAGAACAATTAGACAAAATTATCATCAAGAACATACACACAAATACTGAAAATCTTCATTTTAAGTCTAAATTTGATTCTATATTTCTTGACCTTGATTATGCTAACATTAAGGTTGAATTTCATCTTTCACATCCATGCGTTCTAAAAATTAGGCAAAGATAACTAGAAGTATTATATATAGCTTTTATCGATATCGGGTTTTATTCTTCCATGTATTTCCAAAATAAAAAAAATAAAAAAAACGTTTATCGATATCAGCATCAAAATCTATCATCATTATTAAAACTATATTAAAGGAGATTACAGCAATCTAGTCCCATTTTGATTATTTTAGAAACAATAATTTTATTTTTAGTATATTAAATGGCTGAAACCCAGAGAAAGAAATAAAACAAAAAAAATGATAATTTAATTTATTAGAAAAATAAAAAATCATACAATATTGACATTATTAATCTTTTCAAATTATTAGAAATAAGAATATTTAACATATGTTTAAAAACTAATCACTTCATTCTTTTTGAACTACTAAATTTTTTAATTATTATGAAATTATTCCTTTACATAATTAAACAAAGGAGTTTGAAAGCTAAGCATGACGTTTTCTATTTTTCTTTTAAAACAATAACACAATTTTTACAAAAATTGTGATGTTCCTGTCAAAATATGCTATTATACAATTATGAAAGGAATATATAGTGTGCATGATTTTTTATTTTTGCTACCATCAATAAATTTTAGTTAGAGTAATCTAACTCATTGCATGAAAAAACAAAAAAGACTAAATAAATCTGTTCATATATAAGAAAATCGTTTCACACTCCAAATCAGATTGGTCGTTACAGTTAATTAGTTCTCCAAAATTTTGGATATTATTGAAATCCAGCTTTAATTAGAATTCAATGAAGAGGGTCGTTACAGTTAATTAGTTCTCCAAAATTTTGGATATTATTGAAATCCAGTTTTAATTAGAATTGAATGAAGAGTTTGGGTGAAAATAGGATTGCCTTAATCCCCTAACAGCTGGTAAGTTGGGTTTCGATTCACTCAAAAGATTATCACAAATCTTTACGAATCTAGGATTTCTATATCTCTATCCTTTGACATATAGGATTTCTAACCGCAAAGCTATTAATTATAAAAACAAAATAAAACAAAATATATCAGCCTTCTTTTACAAACAACATTTTGTTAACAAAAATAGGATTTAACAAACTTCTATATATAAACACATCAGACCCTTTTCTCTAGACAGTTCTGAATCCTTAGATTTTTTTTGAAATCTCCAACTCCATTCTGTTCAACCATGAATCTTTCAAGACTATCAATGAAGAGGGCATGCAACAAGAGACGACACGGATCCTCTCATGCTGCGTCCATAGCATCACTTCCCAAAGACTTGTTAGTAGAGGTGGTTGCGAGCGTAGCTTCTCATTCATTCATCGATCTTCACAACATGAAAATGTGTTGCAGAGGTTTTCTTGATGCTGCAGAAGATAAATATGTTTGTAAACATGTTTCTTTGGATAAGTTTCCACTAATACAGTGGAATCCTAAAGAAAAAGAATTGTCCTTCTTGAAGCGCTGCAGGGAAAGTGAAAATATGGAGAGCTTGTATAGAGAAGGGTTACGAGAATACTTTAGTTGTTCGAATGGAGATGGTCTTGGAAGCTTGAAGAATGCTACTCAAAAGGGTCACAAGGAAGCAAAATATGTGTATGGTATGATCTTATTATGTTCCAAAGATGATGAGTTGAGAAAAGAAGGACTCGAGCATATGCGTTTTCTAAGAAAGTCCAAATGCATTATGAGATGCAGGAAGAATGTGAAACGATTAATAAAAACTATGTGGAAAAATAATAGAATGTCAGCGCGCAATCGCACCCCTCTATGCCAATGGAAGAGCACATGCAAGGGTTGGGCTGTGAAGAAAGGTCGATGGCAATTACTAGATGATGAAGATGATGATATTGAGTTATGTGAATATTGTAGATGGGATCTTGAGTTACAGTTCTTCTATGATTTGTTCAATATTCATTAGTTCTAGTTAATTTCTTTCAATTTGAGGGTGGATATATGATTTTTTTTTTCAGTCAGCGAAATAATGGATTAGTTGGGAACATGATATCTTATGTTATTTAGCATCCTTAAGATAGAGCTTTCTCTTTTTGTGTATGAAATTGATGGTTATCCGTACAGTTTTTTTTACTTCATACTATTTGCACTCATGTTATTATTAGGATATTGTCCATGTTAAACTCTAATTTCTGAAACTAATTTTTAAATTAATGTTGATATTGACGGTTTATAAGTAGATGTAAAAGTTTTCACTAGGCTTTCACCAAAATTAAAAAAAATAATAATAATATTAAAGCAAAAGATTACGAAGTATATGCAGCATAAGAACCATTCTAAGACAAATGGAAAAAACTAAAAATTAAAGAGCCCTTTATCATTATCATTGCTTCAAAAGCTAACGCATGTTTCATGTACTTTGCTCCTTAAGAAGCATATTGCAGAAGATATCTGATATATCATAACAAAATGTATTCAAATAAACAAACAAAAAAATTCAGAAATAAGGACATTCCCAAACCCCAAAATTCCACATTTATAACAAGAAAGATATTCAAAGAAAAACAAGCGTTGTTTGGCACCGCTTTATTGCTGAAAATATTATGAGAATGAAATTAAATATACATTTTCAAGAATTTAAACTTCAGAAAAAAAATAGTACCTTGAAATTTCTTTTACTTACTCGGTGATCCATGTGCCATATTGACTCCGCAAATCAGTCAAGAAGAAGGAACAATTCTTAAAGTTAATTCGAGCATGCATTTGAGAAACCTATAAAAGAGAAACTTTGATACATTATGTGTAGAACCATGTGTTACACAAACGTGTGGAACCATGTTTAATTAATGTCATGATATATTGTGTTACCTGGGGTAATGGTATTGTAATTGAACAGCCCTGATAATCTTCTTGCGGTTCGCACCTGCAATCACAATAACATAAGAAAATGTGTTGAAAGTGAAAAGAAAATATTTCTATGATAATTGAGAATTATGCTCATGTTTCAAAGACACATCCAAAATCTGATAGGTACAATATCAGAATACGTGATTATGTCACTGCATTGTAAGTAGGTGCAACTGAAGGCATACCCGATTATGCAGGGTTTCATCTCATCTTGACTTAAATATATAGGTTTCGAAAGACCTGCTTCATCTCCACATGGTAATAAAATCCACCTACAATTCAAACAAGGAGGATGGAACAAGGGTTATATGATCTATCATCTATATATATGGTAGGCAATATGCTAAGGATGATATTAATTCATATTGGGCCATAGACATACTCTCCATTAATAGCACGCTCAAGTGCATCATCATCATCATTAAACCCTCTGTGTAACTGGTCGTTGGCCTTTACAAATAATCAAACTCCAATTAACGTCCAGATCACAACAAAATCTAATATACACGAAAAATAAAAGTCCAACCACCATTTCTTCTAAGTAAAAAAGTACAAAAGTAAATGTATTGGAGCGACATACTTTGTCTGAGAGCCTGCAATATAGTGGTCTACCTTCAAGTTTGGAGCTGCAAAAGTAGCATCATTTTTCATGTTTTAAGTAAATGATGGAAGAAAATTTGAAATTTTTTTCAAAGGTTTAATTGTATAAATTATTTCCAATTCTTATTGCCAACAAGAAAAACCAGAAAAACATTTTGCACCATATTATCAGTTTCTTCAGCTTTCCATAATTTTGTATAAATCATAATGTTATCATCTCTATATTTAGGGTCCTCCTCGATAAGAAACAGAGCTCCCTGTATGATTCTAATGTTGAGTGTCCTGATTTACACATTAGCTGAGCCAAATGGTTAGGACTAGGATATAATACCTTTTTATATTGGTAAAACTTAATCACTTTTGACAGTTTGTATTTAACAATGGATCTAAACAGAAACGTTAGGTAGGACTACTGGCTAATCAACAAATTAATGCTTGTTGACATCATGCATACAACCCTGATTTTTTTGTAGTGTTCCCAGCCAATGGACTGTAGTGTAGCCATAATCTCAACTGGTTTCTCAACATTTTCTTTAACTTTTGAGCCACACATTTTAATGAAGACACATACATAATTAGACCAAAAATTGGATGAAAATATGGCAAAAAAAATACCATTTTTCGCAGCATTGACAATCCATTGTTGGGCTTCTTGTTCAGCAGCCAACAAATGCTGAATTCCACTTTGACTCCTACTGGATGCCATTCTGTGATGAACAGAATAATAACTATTAAAATAATGGTTAGCATAATTGGCTAAATGAAACTACAAGATAATAATCATAAACTAAGTCAAATCCTTCAGCAACTGTGCAAACAAATCCCGCCTTGATAATTACTTAGAAATAGAACAACAACAAAAATGCAACAGTAGTAACGAGAACAATTTTTATAATTTAAAACCAAAATTTCGAACTAAACAAACTATATAACCAACTTGATCCTCTTCTCCCTACAAACAAGAGAAAATTCATTAGTCGAAGTGTGTAGAACAACATGATATAGAAAATATAGAATACTAAAATATTAAATTATGAAGAAAGTGCAGACACCATTATAGAATACTAAATTCTGCATGATTGCTATCACAAGCTCTTCAAAATGACCCGCCACCAAACAAACTTCCAAAATAGATATAGAAATAGTGCTGCAACACTATTCAAAAGATAAATATGCAATTTGGAGGATAAAATATATCCATCTACTGTAATATTGAAATCACAATATGTATCTAATATCAAAGTTTTGTTCGTAGGTCCCATCATAAGAAATATGGAACCGACTACATCAATCTTTGTCGGCAACTTATAATTATATGTAGAAGAGAAGAGTAACAAATAATGATATTCCAAAAGTATATTAGATGGCAAAAAGGATGTTTCGCAGCATGTACCTCAAGTTGAAGTGGTACCGACTTCTTGCACAGATAATCAGATAAGAAATTTGGCTACCTTAAATTTGGAGTGGGACCAAAACCATTTTGTAAGGATTGACCAGAGAGTTCTTGTCTTGTAGCATAAAACCTTTTGCAGATATTTATATTGGCTCTTTTCATTTGGAGCGTGAGACTTTTTCCTTTATTTTAGCTTCAAACTCGATCAATCTTACATCTAGTAGCCCCTGGAGAGACCAATTCTTCTTGATAGCGCATCAATAAAAGCCTTGCATCGATGGTCATGATCCTAACTTCAAGAAGTATGATACGGTTAGGCCACTTTGAAACTTGGCATAAAAAAAATATGAATTTACTTAGACCACACCATTGTTTCTAATAGCAAATATATATGTTGCAAAATGAGAAAGAATACACACATACATGTGGATGTGGATAAAATTGTAGTGGTCTATATATATATATATATATATATATATATATATATATATATATATATATATATCAGAATGCATTCATCTGTATAAGCACAGTTGCTAGCTAATGTAATTGATGGATGTCATAACTTTTAAAAAATGCCATGTATACCCTATTATAATTCTTGTTCTGTAGAGTTGATAGTCTTGTTCTGCAGTTCAATTATAATTCTTTTAAAAAATCATTCAATTCAATTAATAATGCTTTAACAAGTATACCCTATTGATAAGCCCAAGTGGCCAGGCAGGGCAGAAGTTTTTTCCATAAGGGTTTATGCGTATGTTTCTTAAATATATACTATCCCAAATCAGGCCCCTTTAAATCTGTGAACAGGGAAAATTTGGAGGCACCCGGAATAATTTCTTGCTATCCTTCAAATGCTTAAGGAGAAGGACAAACGTATCTTCTTGTTAAATATTTTCTTTATACTTACCTAAAAAGATCCATTACTTAAAAGAAAAAGATAACAGCTTTGAAAGTAATTTTGGAACAAATTTACAGAACATAAGACTTTTCTTTAATTTGTTTTATATTTTCAGCTTTCAATCACAATTTAATTTAAGAAATAATAATTTGTTGAGCAAACAGTTTAAATTCCACCAAAAACGCTCATGATTTTCTTATGGTCTTACTTTAGTGTGAATCTTAAACTAAAAGGTGTAATTATTCTTTAAGTATCACAACCAATAATTGCTCCCTCTAAAGTCTTTCAAAAATGAAAATCAACACAAGTTCAGTAGATTTTAGAATCAATAATGTTGTGTTCCTGTAGCACTACTCAGTACACCAAAACCAAGCATGAATAGAAAAGAGAGACATGGACCAAAAAAAATAGAAATGAGATGCATCAACCTAAATAGGAAATAAGCATCGCCCCTCATGCCAAGGTTGTACAGTCCCAAAAATATTGACGCGCCGGGAAACCAAATCTAACGAGGAAGAAGTGAAAAATACCTAATCAAGAAAAAATAGCTTCGAGCTCTGCATTCTCTCTTGCCAAATCCAAAATTGGGGAAAAGTATCATGGCGTACATAGAATTCAAGCTCAGCAATCTCGCAGCAGAGTTACCAACAACCTATGAAATTCCGGTGACCACAGCGTGTACAGCTGCAGAATGAGTTGGGAGGGAGAGAACACAAAGCTCGAAATCATGGGAGTGAAGAAGGACGAAATGTGTGGGGTGAAAACCCTAGGAGAGAGAAGGAGAATAAGGCAATACATGTGAATGGGTTTCTGGATCCATGAAACACGATGGAAGGTTTTGAGGAGGGAGTGTGGAAAAGAAGAGAGTGGGAGCTAACAGTTTTGGGATCTAAGCGAGGCGAAAATGATAATGGCCCTAAAGTATAACTAATTTTGATGTCTGTTTAATAAAAAGTAAATATCTTTCGTCGTTAGCAAATTTTACCATACATGTACTACTCGCAAGCAAATAAAAAGAAATATTGTGGTAGTAAGAAATTTAAAATGAATCCATTTTAGTTCTTTTGATGGATTGATATGAGTTTTTTTTAATTTATAAGAGATCACGATTTTAATTAAATGGGTCCAATTTGAATTTTTTAGAGACCACAATAGATCTTTTTATTTGTTATGGACTAAAATGGGTATCGTCAAAAAAATGTATTTACTGCTTGATAAATTTGGACCCTTTCATTATTGGGTTTCTCTACTCTCATATGTTGTAGGAGAGAGCATATATTATGCTAAGACACAAAATGGTGGGGCCCACCACTAAAAATAAAAATAAAAAATGACAACATAACTATCGAACTGTCTATGACATAAGAGAGTAATCTCTTAACATGAAACTATTATTTCCCTTCATTATTTTTTCCACCAGCATAGAAACCGAAACTATGCGTCGTGGCTAAATACCAGTTTTCTTGTACTAAAAGTGGCGTTCTTGTAAAACGCTAAAATTTGTATTATGGAGGTTTCATTGAACTCCAATAAATAACTTCCACAAATCACCTAATTTTTTGTAGGCACTAAATTAATTAACGTGGGAGGTTATGGTAGACACTAATTAAAATAAATCATACTTTAATAAAAAATCTTAATATTAATTACAAGTCAACTATTCTAAATTAATTATTAAACAGTTATATATTATTCGTCAATGACTAATTATTATATCAGATATATAATTATTTACACGTGCCTAATTAAAACATAAAAAGTTATTGCACTTAATAACTGATTAAAACAATAACTAACAAATAATCATTTTATAATTAAAATAAATAAATTTAAAAAGAACCAAGTTTAGAAATGCAGTGTAAAACTGAGAAATGGTTATCTCACCTTAGTGTTTTTATTAGGTGCTACCCGTGGAGTAATCAATCAGAAATTAAGGTGGATGGAAAGAAAGAGGTTTGGGAGATTTTTTGAAAAAGTGAAAGGTGAATGAGAATGAATGAACGGGTACGGGTTTAAAATTTTTGGTACATATAGGGTATATTTGGTGCATAGTATAGTATAAGACCTGATACTATAAGATCTAATTAAACTTCAATATTATCTAATGTTTGGTATGGTATTGTATAAAATAATATTCTCCAATATTTTAAAAATTAATATATTAAAAAAATTATTTTAATATATAAATATTGAAATGATATATTAGTTCTTGAGAATTGTACTTGTAAATAATATTAATACATCAATCCCTTATCATGTCTAATCCACCACTCATAGGCTTGATTAAGTTATACATCATTTTAATATATAAGGAGATCATGTTATATAAGTTTATACTATATGATGGTCATACCAAATAACTGAAAATGTTATAAGGTATAATCTAAATTTATAGTAAGAGACTTTATAAGTTACACCAAATAGGCAGATAGGGGACTCAAATTGTGGGTTGTGCCACTTCACATAGCGTCCGAGTTCCTTAGCGGGGCGGGACTTGAAATTTTAAAAAAAAAAAATAGTGTTCCGCGAGGGAAGGGGGAAGGACTCAAAATCCGCTAAGCTCCCTGCGGATGATTCGAATGACCCCAATAGGTAAATATCAGAAATCAAATACCACATTGGAAATTAAAGTGGTAGAAAATTCTCATTTGGTGAAAGGTCCGATTTTAACAAAAATAGGATTTAACAAACTTCTATATATAAACACATCAAACCCTTTTCTCTACACATAGTTTTGAATCTGAGGTTATTTTTTTTTTTTGAAATCTCCAACTCCATCTTTCCAACTACGAATCTTTCAAGATTAT
>JAVKPL010007057.1:0-28132 GCA_032173675.1 Gastrolobium villosum
AAAAATGAACTGATTCCAACTAGAACTATTACTGGTTGGAGAATGTGTGTGGACTACCGAAGGTTAAATGCTGCAACAAGGAAAGATCACTTTCCACTTCCTTTTGTTGATCAAATGTTGGAAAGATTGGCAGGTTACAACTACTATTGTTTCTTGGACGGATATTCTGGGTACAACCAAATCCCAGTGCACCAGAAGACCAGGGAAAACAGTTTTCACTTGCCCTTTTGGAGTCTTTGCTTATAGACGGATGCCATTCGGTCTATGTAATGCACCTGCCACATTTCAAAGGTGCATGCTCTCCATTTTTTCTGATATGGTGGAGAAAATCCTTGAGGTATTTATGGATGATTTCTCTGTTTTTGGCTCTTGTTTTGATGTATGCTTGTTAAATTTAACTCATGTGCTAAAAAGATGCCAAAACACAAATCTTGTACTTAAAGAAATGTCATTTTATGGTACAAGAGAGAATTGTCTTAGGACATAAAATATCTAAAAAAATTGATGTTGAATTGAGAAATTGCTTATAGGAGATTCATAAAAGATTTTTCTAAAATTGCTAAACCTTTAAGCCAACTTTTAGAAAAAGATTCTGAGTTTCAATTTAATGATGCATGCCTTGAAGCTTTTAATCTGTTGAAAGAAAAGCTCACTACAGCTCCCATTCTAGTAGCTCCTGACTGGAATTTGCCTTTTGAGCTCATGTGTGATGCTAGTGCCTATGCAATAGGTGCTGTCCTTGGCCAACGGAAGAATAAATTGTTACATGTTATATACTATGCTAGCAAAATTTTAAATGAGGCACAAGTAAATTATGCCACCACTGAAAAAGAAATGCTAGCAGTAGTATATGCATTAGACAAATTTAGATCTTATCTGTTGGGTTCCAAGGTGATAGTGTTTACTGACCACTCTGCTATCAAGTATTTAATGAATAAGCAGGATGCAAAGCCTCGTTTGCTCAGGTGGATGCTCTTATTACAAGAGTTTGACTTGGAGATTCGAGATAAGGCTGGAGTGGAGAACAAAGTGGCAGATCATTTGTCACGAATTCAGGAAAAAGAATTACAGGATGGTCCTGAGAAAGAAATAAATGATCATTTTCCTGATGAAAAAGTAATGGCTATATTCCTACCTCCTTGGTTTGCAGATATTGCCAATTACAAAGTGATAAAAGAGCTGCCACCCAACCTTACTAGGCAACAACAGAAAAAGTTCCTTAGAGATGCAAGGAGATTTTATTGGGATGATCCTTACTTGTACTTCCAGTGTGCTGATGGAATTATAAGAAGGTGTGTGCCAGAATTCGAAGTTCATGAGATCCTGTGGCACTGCCATGCATCAGACTATGGAGGACACTTTGGAGGTAATCGGACTGCTCAAAAAGTTCTGCAGAGCGGTTATTATTGGCCTTCTATATTCAAGGATGCAAGGGACTTTGTGGAAAAATGTGATAAATGCCAAAGAACTGGAAACATTTCCCGTAAGAATGAAATGCCTCTGAACAGCATATTAGAGGTAGAATTATTTGATGTGTGGGGGATAGATTTTATGGGACCATTTCCTTCATCCTTCTCCAACCAATACATCCTTGTTGCGGTTGATTATGTCTCCAAGTGGGTTGAGGCTGTTGCTCTTCCCACTAATGATGCTAAGGTGGTTATGAACTTCTTGAGAAAGAACATATTCACCAGGTTTGGTGTACCTAGGGCCATAATAAGTGATGGAGGCACTCATTTTTGTAACAAGCAGTTTGATAACTTGTTGGCTAAATATGGTGTTAAACATAAGGTTGCTACACCTTATCATCCACAGACAAGTGGCCAAGTAGAGGTTTCTAACAGGGAACTAAAGAGGATTCTAGAGAAGACTGTTGGGAATTCTTTGAAGGATTGGTCTAAGAGGTTGGATGATGCACTATGGGCGTACAGGACTGCTTTTAAGACTCCTATTGGTATGTCCCCTTATCAGTTGGTATTTGGAAAATCTTGTCATTTACCTGTAGAGTTGGAACATAAAGCTTTTTGGGCAATCAAATTCCTAAATTTTGACCCAACAAAAGCTTTTGAAAAAAGGCAGATTCAGTTAAATGAGCTTGATGAGTTCAGGAACTCTGCATATGAGAGTGCCAGAATTTACAAGGAGAAAACCAAAAAGTGGCATGATAATAAAATTACTCACAAGGAGTTTGTTCCTGGCCAACAAGTTTTGCTGTATAATTCTCGCTTGAGGTTGTTTCCAGGAAAATTAAAATCAAGATGGTCGGGTCCTTATGTGGTGAAAACAGTTTTTCCTTATGGTACAATAGAAATATCACCACTGAATGAAGATAGACCTTTCAAGGTAAATGGTTCGCGGTTAAAATTCTATCATGAAGGAATTGTCTCACACGATACCGTGACTCAATACCTCAACTCTGTTGGCACGTGAAGAGGTAACCGTCAGGCTCGTGACGTTAAACACGCGCTTATTGGGAGGCAACCCAATAAAAAAAAAAAAAAAAAAAAAAGAAAAAAAAAAAAAAAAAAGGGGTGTCGGTGAAAAAAAAAAAAAAAAAAAAAAAAAAAAAATTTTGTCGGTGGACACCACCGACACATCCCCTTTATAATTCCCCCTCCCCTTATTTCTCAATCCTACACTATCTTTTCTATACCTTCCCCCTTCCCCCTTCGTAACTTTTTTCATTTTCTTTTGTTTCATTTCACACACACCACACACACAGTTCATATCATTCATGGCACCAAAGGTATGTTTCTTTATCTTCTTTTAACTTTGATTTTGTACATGAATATGATTTATTGGTCACTGAGGATCAAACAGAACAAAACCGGAAGACGGCGCAAGGCCACCGGACAGCCGCACAAGGCGGCGCCCAAAGCGCAGGGCCGCGCCGGGCCGCCCGACGGCGCAGCGCCGCGCATGGCCGCGCAGCAGCGCCGGATCGCGCAGCAGCGCCCGGCCGCGTAGCAGCGGCGCCCCGCAGCGCCTTGGCGCCACCCCGCGCCTCCCAGCGCCGTGGCGCCTCCCAGCGCCGTGGCGCCTCCCAGCGCCGTGGCGCCTCTCACCGCCCGCGGCGCCCCTCCGCACCTGCGGCGGCCATCCGCGCAGGGGCGTGGATCTCGAAAAAAAAAAAAAAAAAAAAAAATAATATAATAATTTTGTGTTATATTATCTGAGATTAAATCTGGGAATGGTATGTGCAGGGTGTGGCTAGAAATATTTCCAATATTTATACCATCTGCATGCATATTTATTAACTGATTTGATTTGAGATAAATCTGGGAATTATCTGTATTATGGCTTGGCTGTATTTCTGATTTTCAGACTTTTAAGGGTAAGGAACCAGCAGCTGCTAGTAAAAAAAAGAGAAAAATTTCTACTCTGGATGAAAGCAGATTTCTGCACATGGAAGCTCAGAAGAGATTCTACGATTCATATGCAGACAAAGGTTTTATTCCAGAAAGACGTATTTCTCTGGATCTACCTCATGACAATCCCATCATGAGAACTATCCAAAGGAGGAAATGGGAGAAGCTGGTAGATTACGCTGAACTAGCCCCCAGCTCAATTGTGAAGGAGTTCTATGCAAATGCTGATTTGGAGGAATTACATAGAACCAGGACTTCTTGGGTAAGGGGAGTTGCAGTTCCCTTTGATTCAGCTACCATTGAGGCATTCCTGCAAACAAGTTACCATTCTTCTACGACTTGCGATTATGTTAATCTTTATAATCGCATGTTACCTATTATGGGACGCAGGCAATATCCGGAGGAATTTCCTCAACTAACTGAGATGGTGCGGCTAAGGATAACTCAACCATTCTCAGAATGGGAAAATAAATATGGGGGAATTCCAGAAAAGTTACGCATGTCACACCTGACTGGTGAATGCCGTTTCTGGCATTGTTTTGTGAATGCTAACATCTTGCCCTCCTCTAATCTATCAGATGTGAATATTGAGAGGGCATCTCTCTTATATATACTTATTGGGGAAGAAAGATTGCATATTTCTGCTGCCCTATCTGATAGAATTTGCCATATGATAACAAGGAGTAGGCAAAAAGAGCGTCTGGGTTTGGCTTCCCTCATTACAAATTTGTGTATTCGGGCCGGTGTGCTTATTCCTGAAGATGAGGAGTTTGATATTAGACCTGCATCTACATTGACTCTGGACACATACATAGATCACTGTGATAAATCTGAGGTTGATTTCAGAAGTAGAGGCCGCAAAGCTGGTAGGCCTCCTTCTCCACGTGTTCCACATATGGCTATTATACCTCAGGTACCTGTGTCGGATGCTTCAGAAGCACACTATGCTCATACGACTCCAGTTACTACACAAGGGCCTCCTCCTGCTTATGATTTTTATGAGATGCAACAACAGCTTTCACAGATGTTTATTCAGAATCAGCAGCAGTTCAAGCGTATCTCTATTCAGAATGAGAAACTTCTTATGCAGGGAGAGTATTTTCAGCAATTCCTGGAGCATGCATATCCTACTGTGCCATTTGAAACATTCCGACCGGTGTATCCAGAAGTTCCTCCTCCTTTTGTGTATCAAAACCCTTATCCTGCCCCGGCTCCAGCTGATGTTCCTATGCCTTCACAGCCATTTATTGACCCAGAGCTGTATCGTCCTGCTCCTGATCCATTCCAAGTTGCTCGAAGGATGGCAACGGAAGATTCTGAAGATGAGGACGATTGATGTCTCCTACGGATGGAGATATATTGTATTTAGCTTAATTTGTAGTTAGGGTCAATTATTTTCTTTTTGTTAGATTATTCCTCAAACATTCGGATATTTTGATGTGTGCATTATAGTTTCTTCTATATGCCACTGTTTGTTCTATTGTGCAGGTTTTCAGTCATTTTTGTGGTCTAATTATTGCTGAGGACAGCAATACTCTAAATCTGGGAATGGTTGGCTTGCACCTTAGAACTTCAATTCTTCGATCAGGGGAGATATTCTAACTTTTGTAAATTATTTATTTTTAGTTATTTTTATAGTTATTTTGTGTTATCTTAAAAAAAAAAAAAAAAAAAAATGGTGTGTTTTGAACAAATCCCAGGTTTAAATGTGCTCATCTTTTTAATGTACATGATTAAATTCTTGGAATATATTGTATGACTTTCTGACATAACATTGCATAGGCATAATTAGATTGCATGATTGCTTGGTTGTCTGAATTAAGATTGTGAATTCTGATAATGTCTGAAGTCAATTTTCTTGAGTCTACATTGATACCATAGCTGTGAGGTTTTGAGCCTAAACACTGAAATTCTTGTTGAAAGGCCTCACTGTTGTAATACTCTAGAACTTGATTTGTTTCTCTGTAATGCATGCATTGATTGATATGACAAAGGCATTTTGTTCTTATTAGCTATTGGCCAAAATAGCCCACCTGTATGAAATTTTCCCTTGCTAGCCCTTTTGAGCCTGAATTGATTTATTGTAAAATGACCTGTGGCCTGATTAATGGCTTAGCCAATATCCATATAACTTACCTTGTTTGAGATTGAATCACTGAAAGTGTTGGAAATAAAGTAAAGAAAGTGAGGTAAGCTCCACAATGGTCAAGCAAAAAAAAAAAAAAAAAAAAAAAAGATAGAAGAAAGGGCAAAATGAAAAGAGAAAAAGAAAAAGAAAGCAAGAAAAAGGAAAAGAATAAAAGGTGGCAGGAAGGAATGAATTCCCGGAATTCTGTGGGAATGTTAGTGGAGCAAAACAATTGAGTTGAAATTGTTAAAAATGAAATAATATCAGTTTTCAATCTCTTGGTTGTTTGAGCTACTATCCAAATTTTCCTACCTATTACCCCAGCCAAAGTTACAACCTGTGAAGTCCTTTTGATCAATTAATGCATGTGTTTGATTCTTCAATTTCAAGAATTTTGTAGAATATAATCAAGCATATGGTAGTGTTATAGCTTTGAGTAATTGAGTGCTCATGATACCCTTAAACACTGAGTGTTGAGTGAACATTATTTATCTGTGTAAGGGGTAATCAATGTAGACTTATATATTTAAGAAGCTGATGGCATTATTGGAAGTTCATGATAATGAGTCGGGCATACATGGCATATTGAGTCTGAGAGTGACTATGATTGTTATGTTAGATTAAGTGAATATTTCCTGGATTAAGTCTTTTACATTGCTGGGGACAGCAACGTTTAAATCTGGGAATGGTTTGATGTGCCTCTGGCAGGTGTGATTTTTCTGTGATAAAATTGACAAGAATTGAGTCATAAGAGAGCAAATTAAATACATATTGGCTAATTATATTGATTCTTTGAATGTCAATAATATTCACCTTTTAATTGTATTTTTACAGGGAAATTATAGCACACTATGAGTTCCAAGCATGACGCGGGTTGCAGCGAGCACATCAAAGTGGCGCTAGGTAGCAACAAAGTGGCGCTCCTCAGCGCAACAAGACAGAACCTTGGCGCAACCTGGCGCCACTAATGAAGAAAGTGGCGCTGCTCAGCGCAATATCACAGAAGTTTGGCGCAACCTAGCGCCCATTTACGAAAGAAAGCGGCGCTTCTCAGCGCAATAAGACAGAAGGTTGGCGCAAGGCAGCGCCAATTTACAAAGGAAATGGCGCAAGCTAGCGCCGTAAGTCAGAACACTGGCGCTAGCTAGCGCCTAAAAATAAATGAAGTTGGCGCTAGTTAGCGCCAATGAATAGTAAAAGTGGCGCTAACTAGCGCCATATATATTGAAAAAGTGGCGCCACCCAGCGCCAATTTGGAGTGGCGCAAACGTGCGCCAATTCGGTGCCAACCGGCGCCGGTCTGCGGGACGGATCTCCGTGTTTTCTGAGGGGCACTTTTGGAAAGGAAATAAAATATTATAAAAGCACCTCTTATGCAACTAGGTCAGCAGATTTGGCAGATCTGAAAAAAGGAAAAATACAGATACAGGTTAAGAGACAGATCTGAAGATTGGAGGAGAAGGGCATTGGATGTTCTTCGTTCTTCATCTACATCTAGTATTTCTTTATCTTTTGTTTTAATTTTATGTTGAATTTTAGATCAGCGATCATGATGTTGATCGGCTAGATCATTTCTATTGTAGTCAGGGTCACGATCCATATGTGAACCCTTGACATGAAGGATTGATTTGTGATTTTTAATTTATATAATTATCTTTATCTTTACTCTGTGCGAATTTTATATTCCCTTTATTAGAATTGATCAATCTGATAGTTGGGGGTATTCTGAGGATCAAAATCCTAGATAGGAATATTGGGGTTTTGATCTTGAAAGGGGGTAAGATAACAATCTGTATGCGTGCTAGGAATAGACGTGTATACGATTGCAGATGCTTAAATTATCACGCCCATTGCTTGATCCCATGAGAAACATTGCAAGGAATTGGGGTTTCTCATGGGATTAAAGGGTTGACAAAGGAAATAAATACATAAATGTGAACAAGTGTGTATACAATTTTGGGCATGAAAAAAGAAGGTAACAAGCATGATTTCAGCAAAGCATGAATAAAAAACACTAACATTACTGATTGCACAATGTTTCCTTCAGATGGGAACGAGTAAGTTTGTATACAAAACTAATGGGTTCAATGCTTAAAGCGATGTAGAATATCATTAAACTTACCTTGTTTGATCTCCACTTGCTAAATTTCCAGCTTCTTGTGCACGTAACCTCTTTCTAGAATGCATGAAGTCATAGACCATATCTGTCCAGCCACGCGACTTCAAAGTTGACTTTGCTTCATTCCCAAGACTGAGTTATATTTTGAAACATAGTATAAGAATCAGGCATATAATGAAATTTTTAGAAAGAAAACATCATTAGAAATTCAGAATCAGACATAGTGAATAATTTAGCAAGTAGAGGTATCGAACTGATTTTCAAAGGAAATAAATACATAAATGTGAACAAGTGTGTATACAATTTTGGGCATGAAAAAAGAAGGTAACAAGCATGATTTCAGCAAAGCATGAATAAATAAGACTAAAATATCCTGAAAAAATATATCATCAAAATATTTTAGCATTTCAGGTATTGAATAGAGAGAGAAGGAAAGGAAGAAATAATTAAATAATGAAATGAGGGAAAAAAAAGTTATTGTGGAGCATCCACTAGCATTACTGATTGCACAATGTTTCCTTCAGATGGGAATGGGTAAGTTTGTATACAAAATTAATGGGTTCAATGCTTAAAGCGATGTAGAATATCATCAAACTTACCTTGTTTGATCTCCACTTGCTAAATTTCCAGCTTCTTGAGCACGTAACCTCTTTCTAGAACGCATGAAGTCATAGACCATATCTGTCCAGCCACACGACTTCAAAGTTGACTTTGCTTCTTTCCCAAGACTGCGTTATATTTTGAAACATAGTATCAGAATCAGGTATATAATGAAATCTTTAGAAAGAAAACAACATCAGAAATTCAGAATCAGACAGGGAGAATATTTTAGCAAGTAGAGGTGTCGAACTGATTGTCAAAGGAAATAAATATATAAATGTGAAAAAGTGTGTATACAATTTTGGGCATGAAAAAAGAAGGTAACAAGCATGATTTCAGCAAAGCATGAATAAATAAGACTAAAATATCCTGAAAAAATATATCATCAACATATTTTAGCATGTCAGGTATTGAATAGAGAGAGAAGGAAATGAAGAAATAATTAAATAATAAAATGAGGGAAAAAAGTTATTGTGGAGCATCCACTAACATTACTGATTGCACAATGTTTCCTTCAGATGGGAATGGCTAAGTTTGTATACAAAATCAATGGGTTCAATGCTTAAAGCGATGTAGAATATCATCAAACTTACCTTGCTTGATCTCCACTTGCTAAATTTCCAGCTTCTGGAGCACGTGACCTCTTTCTAGAACGCATGAAGTCATAGACCATATCTGTCCAGCCCCACGACTTCAATGTTGACTTTGCTTCTTTCCTAAGACTGTGTTATATTTTGAAACATAGTATCAAAATCAGGCATACAATGAAATTTTTAGAAAGAAAACAACATCAGAAATTCAGAATTAGACACAGTGAATATTTTAGCAAGTAGAGGTGTCGAACTGATTGTCAAAGGAAATAAATACATAAATGTTAACAAGTGTGTATACAATTTTGCGCATGAAAAAAGAAGGTAACATGCATGATTTCAGCACAGCATGAATAAATAAGACTAAAATATCCTCAAAAAAATATATCATCAACATATTTTAGCATGTCAGGTATTGAATAGAGAAAGAAGGAAAGGAAGAAATAATTAAATAATGAAATGAGGCGAAAAAGTTATTGTGGAGCATCCACTAGCATTGTTGATTGCACAATGTTTCCTTCAGATGGGAATGGCTAAGTGACGGGGATGCCAAAAGACACGTAACCGATTCTTGTATGCCCTTCCCCACCAATAAGGTTATCGAAACAATAAAAAAAAAACAAATATCAAAGCCTCAACAGAATTAAGACTTTAACAAAACAATGTCAAACATTAACTAACTTTGATAGTCCAAACCTAACTACTAATGTCTCAATCTCAGCAATAAAAAACACATTCAAAAGTATGAGACAAAAAATATCAATATACACCAGAAAAAAAAACATGCTTAGGCATCACTAAAAAAATATATTTATTTAACATATTAAACTCAAATTAGTAAGAAAAAAATTAAAAAAAAAAAAGATGAGTTTCATTATATCATACCCGTCCTTCATTTCTTGAACTCTTTCTTGAGACTGACCATCTTGGGCAAGCAAGATGCATGGAACCTCCAATATCTTTCTCTTATTTCCCAATAATTTAGGTTGGCTGTTGATGCCATTGCTTTCTTGCTTAAAGTTGTCAGGCCCTCTACCTGTTATTACCGTGCTTCTATCAGTTTCTTCCGGAGGATCTAATTTCACAGAATGCATATCAACTGTCCGAATATCAGAGTATCCAAGAATATCTTCCGGAGGAACTGGCCTTTGGTTAGTTCGAGAGAAAAAAAGAATATAAGCCTTTTCTGACAAAACTTGTTGCAAGGTTGCAACTGTCACACGAGAATCATCACAGCGATACCACCTACCCATTGCATCCTGTGAACAAAATAGGAAATTAGATTCTGGCATATTTGGGGATGAATGTATTGGCTACATAGTTGTGTAAAGGTGAACTATAAATTCACAAACCTTTATATAAGCATAATAGTGACCAGATTTCGGGGAGTCGCCTGAATGCACAATAGCACCAAAGAGCTTATATTTTGGTTGTGGATCCTACATAAACATGACTATTAGAAATGAAGGAAGCTAGATATAATATTAGAATGAGGGAAAAAAAGACTAGGGAAATATGGGCCATGTAGCACCAGTCTTATTAAAGGTCAGCCTAGGTTGGAAAAATACTGAAACTTTGTTGGCATTCACCAAGAGATTTATGCTTTTTATTGTTAGTGGCTCATCGATATACAGTATTATAGCCTCTTTGAAGTTTCACCAATTAGTTTGAAGTCCCAATCTGGACACTCTTTTTACAACTAAATATCACCTAAAGTATGTATGAGCATGTATATTTAATGGATAATGGATAGTTCATGTTCTATATGTGTGTGAGTGTGTGTGTGTACAGTTCTTAAACATTTCAAACAATTTCACCTTGTATTTTATACCATAATTTGAATATGAACTGGGATTAAACAAAGAAAATCAAAGTTGATTAAGATCAAAGGATATTTAGAATTTTCATGGGTCCCAGACCTCTATCATTAATGCTTTCCATACTTCTCATGGATTACAAACTGCTGCATATTGCAAACTTAGTCTTTTACTATGACTTTGACAGGTTTACCCATACAAGAGTGCTTTTTAATACGTCCAAATGTTTGTCTATGATTACCAACCACAAGCCATAATGGTAATACTATCCCATAGAAGATGTAATGCGAGATTTCTTCTTCAAACCTGACCATTCTGCTCTAATATAGCAAGCCACCACAAAGCTTAAAAGCAACACAACGATTTTCTACACAATACCCATGATGTGCAACTAGGGTATACAGAGTTTAAAAAACACGATTCATCTTCCATCTACTAACTCTTCTTAACGTGCTTTGACAACAATCCAAGTCATCATTACAGGAAACAACATAGACAGACTTATAAAGCAAACACCAATAGCACCTAAAGATGTCGAGGAAACTGATGGAACTGGATGAAAAATAGGCAACTAACCTTTACTACAAAAGAAAACTCTGATCAGTATCAATGAAATACAGAGCAGATATCAAGAATGATAGAGTAGGATTCTCTCTGTATCTCTCCTGGTATTCGAGAGAACTGATTCTCTCCCTTCCAATTTCTCTCAAGAACCGAAAGTTAATTCCAATTTTCCCTCTATTCCTAGTTATACCTTATAAACCACCTTCTCTTCCTTCCCATTCTGTAAAAGCTTTTCCTAACTAGCACTCCAGCAATCATATTACAACTAACTAACTACCTCTTCAGTTATTATAGTTATTTCCCTCATCCCACTCCTATCAATACTCCCCCCTCTGAAACAATACCTTGTCTAACAGTTTTTCCATGTCTACACAAGTTGTCCATGTCTAACAGCAAAAGAACTAAGGCAGGGTCCCTAGAATTCGAGCTCAGAATTTCAGCATTGACTGGACAACCATACGTCAACATCATATAATATCCAAAAGGGTCAAATATCACTTGTAGGATTCTCTCTATCTCTCCAGACTCCAAGTATTTAAGAAACTTGGTTCTTTCAATTCCAATTTCTCTCAACAACCAAAAACTAAATCCAGTCTTCCATCTATTTCTAGTTATATTCTACAAACCCCCTTCTCTTCCTTCCCATTCAGTTAAAGCTGCTCCTAACTAACAGCCCGGTTGTCATATTACAACTAAAAGCTTCTTCCAACTAAATATTCAGTTATTACAGTTGTTTCCCTTATCAACCACCTAACAGAAACCAATCTCACGCAATAATAAAGTATGAAACCACAATTTACCCAAAGGTATTTCCCATTTGACCTCAAAATGCAACGCCAATCCTATATGGTATCAAAAATTGCTTTTATTTTTCATCTCCCAAGAACAAAAAGAGCACAATCATCTCATTTGATAGGCTTCTGTACAAGCTAACCATCATGCATACATTAAAAACAAATAACAGTGGGCTGCCAAGCCAACCATTGTGCACTTTTAATCTTGTTCCATTTCTTCGGTTTGGTTGTAATTTTCTCTTTCTTTAGTTTTCTTGTGGGGGATATCTTATCCTCCTCACTTTGTACCTCTCTTCTTTCTTAATATTTTTCTTATTTATAAATAATAATAATAATAATAATATTAAATTTGAGTGACAAGCAAACTCTAAAATCAGTCATGAGGGCTTAACAAAAAACAATTTAGCATCAAATGTAAGGGTGCGCCTCCATGCCCAAAAACAAACACAACCACAAACTTTTCAAGTAACTAATTCAAAATGAACACCAAACATACCTGGCTTGCTTTGGCCATGAAGCTAGAGAGCCCCAAAACCTCTTCACATGCAACAGCCTTATCAAACTTGACACCCGATATGCCATGAAATCTCTGCAATCCAAAATTCAGCAGCACACAATCATTCAACCAAAAAACCCGAGATGCCGCTAATCCAATCAACCAACACAAAGAACAAGAAACATAACCAACCTTGAGTTGTATAGCAAGGACATTAGGTGCTTGGAGTATGGACATTTGCTTCTTAGCCGGCACCAATTTCTTACAACTGAACAATGCCCACAAGTTCATGCTTTCAATAAAACCCATGCATACCCAAAAACAAAGATTTTAAAAAACTTAAAAGCAAAAAGGAGAAGAACACACTCACTTATCACACTTGTACTTATTGTTGCCATCTAAAACCTCAGGCTGAAAATACTTTTGCATGGAGTCTTCAACCGAGTTACTATGGAAAACGTCAAGATTGATATCCATTATCTCATCAACCTTATTGGACTCAAATCCACAACACAGACACTTCACCTGACTCTGTAAGGCTCCACCAAAAATCTCCTTCACCACGGTACTGCCACTGGCACCACCCGAGGCGGAGGTACCGTTGGCAGTATCTTTCCGGCGGAGCTTCTTGAGGCGGAGGCAGGTGTTGTGGCAGGCATAGATGACGTGAATGAGGAATTCGTGCGCGTCCTCTTGCTGACCGCAGCGGAAGTGCTTGGCAAAGATTCTGAGGCAGCTATGGATCTTGGAAGGAGCATCATGAGGGAGATCGACACGGAGGGAGCGCGCAATTTGCTTCTCCAGTATGCAGAAGGGGCAAGAAGAAGCAGGAGAATCACCTGAAAGAGGAAAAAGGAATAGGTTAGGGCACGAAAAAAGAAAATTAAGGAAAACTAAGGAAAATAGAGGAAATAAGAGAGTAAGGGTTTTACAGAGAGAGGAATGTTGATAACGGAGGCAGAGATTGGCGAGAGGGGGAGTGTAGGTGAGGCACTGGAGAACGCTGTTCAGGTAGCACGAGTTCCCCAGGTTTAGGAGCCCTAACGGAGGACCGGTTTTACGCTTCTGACTCAGGAGACTCGGCTGCCAAGTCATCTGCAGGGCCATCCCGCCACCGCAATCCCATCGCGCTTTTTTTCAGTTTTTTCCCTCTCTGTTCCACTCTTAGTCTTTTTCCTTTTTTGTTCCCTTCTAGCACCACCTGCTAATCCCCCAGAAAAAAAAATTGTATATAATATTCAAATATCATATGTGCAATATGATTGTGACCGAACAAAGAGTCTATTCAACAACTCAGATTTCAAGAAAAATAAAAATAATAAAATATGCCTTAAAAATCAGAATAAATTATGGGATTATATAAGAGAACCTAGGGATTAAGATTACCTTGTCTCTATCTTTGCTAACCATTTTTGCTCTAACTTCTAGAGGAAAGAGAATAATTTGGGGCGGTTGGTAACTAGAAGAATATAAAATAAGTTTATGAAGTAGGAAGAGATAGTAGTAGAGGAGAAGAGAATTCCTTCAGGATTGAAAGTAAATTAGTTTGGTTAGACTAGGCCTCTATTTATAGTTGATGTTTTTGGCTCGGATATGAGTTTCTTGCAATGTTATCTATAAGAACCCGCACCATTAAATTAGGAAATTAAGTTAATTAAATGTGGAGTTTTATTTTAATGGAATTTATGAGTCATAAGGTTAGCAGTTATGAAATTTATGAGTCATAAGGTTAGCAGTTATGGAATTTATGAGTTATAAGGTTAGCAGTTATGGAATTTATGAGTTATAAGGTTAGCAGTTATAGAGTTTAAGAGTCAGTCGTTATTTCTTTGTAATTAAGTTGGGTTTTAATTGTGTTTATGGCTATTTAGGGTTGCAGTTTTAGAAATTCAAATTTTAGCCTACAAATAGTCTAGTATATCATTTGAAAACCTAGGGTAAGTCACTTCATCTGATCTTGAGTTAGTCTTTTTCCTTTTTTTTCCCTTCTAGCACCTGCTAATCCCCCCAGAAAAAAATTGTATATAATATTCAAATAAGATATGTTCAACATGATTGTGACCGAACAAAGAGTCTATTCAATGACTCAGATTTCAAGAAAAATAAAAAAAATAAAATACGCCTTAAAAATCAGAATAAATTATGGGATTATATAAGAAAACCTAGGGATTAAGATTACCTTGTCTCTATCTTTGCTAACCATTTTTGCTCTAGAGGAAAGAGAATAATTTGGGGCGGTTGGTAACTAGAAGAATATAAAATAAGTTTATGAAGTAAGAAGAGATAGTAGTAGAGGAGAAGAGAATTCCTTCAGGATTGAAAGTAAATTAGTTTGGTTAGGATAGGCCTCTATTTATAGTTGATGTTTTTGGCTCGGATATGATTTTCTTGCAATGTTATCTATAAGAATCTGCAACGTTAAATTAGAAAATTAAGTTAATTAAATGTGGAATTTTATTTTAATGGAATTTATGAGTCATAAGGTTAGCAGTTATGAAATTTATGAGTCATAAGGTTAGCAGTTATGGAATTTATGAGTTATAAGGTTAGCAGTTATGAAATTTATGAGTCATAAGGTTAGCAGTTATGGAGTTTAAGAGTTAGTTGTTATTTCTTTGTAATTAAGTTGGGTTTTAATTGTGTTTATGGCTATTTAGGGTTACAGTTTTAGAAATTCAAATTTTAGCCTACAAATAGTCTAGTATATCATTTGAAAACCTAGGGTAAGTCTTTTCATCTGATCTTGAGTTAGTCTTTTTCATTTTTTCCCTTCTAGCACCTGCTAATCCCCCTAGAAAAAACAAAAATAAATTGTATATAATATTCAAATATCATATGTGCAACATGATTGTGAACGAACAAAGAGTTTATTCAACGACTCAGATTTCAAGAAAAATAAAAATAATAAAACACGCCTTAAAAATCAGAATAAATTATGGGATTATATAAGAGAACCAAGGGATTAAGATTACCTTGTCTCTATTTTTGCTAACCATTTTTGCTCTAACTTCTAGAGGAAAGAGAATAATTTGGGGCGGTTGGTAACTAGAAGAATTTAAAATAAGTTTATGAATTAAGAAGAGATAGTAGTAGAGGAGAATAGAATTCCTTCAGGATTGAAAGTAAATTAGTTTGGTTAGGCTGGGCCTCTATTTATAGTTGAAGTTTTGGGCTCGGATATGGGTTTCATGCAATGTTATCAGAACCGGCCCGGTGATCGAACCGGTTAAGGTACTGGGTCATTGGGTCACTGGTTCCGCTTAAACCGGTTAAATATATATAAAATTTATATTTTATATTTCAATTTTTGAAAAAAAAAATCATGACATCATAGTAATTAATGGCATATATGAAGATAGTGAAAATAAAGAAATAAAAAATTGTAAATTTAAATAATAAGATATTGTAAAAGAAAGAGATAAGATAAGAAATAAGTGGCAATGGGCAATGCAGCGTGTAAATTACGAAACCCAAAGTCTCTCTTTCACTTTCTCTTTCTTCTTCACTGCTGTTTTTGAACTTCCCAAAGTCTCTCTGTCTCATTTTTTCTCTTTCTTCTTCACAGCTGTTTTTGAAATTCTCTCTCCTTTGCTATGTCTTCTCTTCAGACTTCAATGGTCGGACATCGTTGCCTCTTCATGGCCAATCTTTCTTCTAATATCTTCGACTACTCCTTCTTCATGGTCTCCTCCTCCCCCCTCTCCTTCTCTGTGTTTGGTTTCATCCGAACAATTTCTTTTTTGGCCCGGCGAGTCACCGGTTTTATTAAAACCGGCCGGTTCACTCCAGTTAACTCCGATTCACACCGGGTCACTTGCATTTCCGGTCTACTGCTTTGACCGGACCGATCTCATGGCCGGTTTACCGGTTTCCGGTTCGAACCGGCCGGTCCGATCCGGTCCGGTTCTTATAACACTGGTTTCTTGCAAATTATTTTCTTATTCTTCATTGATGTATCTGGCTCAAATATCGGCTTCATACACAATTTTTTTTTCTTTTTTTAATTTCTTATTTCCCAAAATATCTCTAACCCATTATTGAGCACTCATCATATCGAATCAAATGATGTTTTTTAACCCTTCCTAATCCAATCAAACATTGCAAATCAAATAATCAAACATTAAAGAATAAATGATCAATCAATTAATAATTCAATAAATTACAATTTATCATCTAATATGTATATATATATATATATATATATATATATATATAATTTTATTGTTAAATTACAAATTATCAAAATTAATTTCCAATAGCACTCATATCGCACGAAATAATTTTATCAAAGGTAAAATATATATTATAATTTGTTATCTACACCAACAAATATATATATATATATATATATATATTATTACTACTAATTTATAGTTTATTATTATTATTATTATTATTAAATTTTATTTTATAGACATTATTATTATTAATATATTATTATTATTATTATAAATTACTATTATTTTTCTGGGATATTACAATCTTGGAGTGCAATAAATCTGCCTTAAGTCCAGTGGCGGACCCAGGAATTTTATCGAGGGGGAGAAAAATAAAAATACCTCTTCATAAATAAAAGTACTTCAAATATAATACAAACCTAATATGCAAAAAATTGAAAGAAATATATTACAGAAATTAAAATCACTTCAGTTGACTCTTACTCTACGTGTTTTCATATTGTTAAACTCATCTATAATTGAATATGTGCTAAAACTCAAAACAAAAGATTTGGTTTGTGATTTAATTAAAAATAAAAATCAAAATTAATAATAAAAAGGAAAATAAAATAAAGATTTGATTTGTGATTTAAACTCAAAAATTAATTTGAAAAATTTGTATTAATAAAGGAAATAATTAAATAAATATTCAAGAACTCTAAGGAAAAATGATTTTATTTTTGAAAAATATTCATAGGCCATCATTAATTTCAAACCACGAATAATAACCAAGAAACTTATAGCATTAATCATTAATTTCAAAAATAAAATCCATTTTCTTTTGAGATTTAGAATATTTATTTAATTATTACCTTTATTAATACTGATTTTTCAAATTAATTTCTGAGTTTAAATCACAAATCAAATCTTTATTTATCTTTTTTATATTAAATCACAAATCCAGAACTCAGAGGCTTTTGGGTTTAACCGCTCTTATAATACCATTCTTGCAAATTTAAATTGTGTTTGTAAGAAATAAAATATGTAAAATGAGATGTCATTGCGTAGATCTCGAAAAGTTATGTGAAATAAAAAAAAGAATTACCTGATTTAGATACCCGAGTCAAAAGTTATGGGAAAATAGGTCATCATTTATTACAAATATAAAATAACACTACTTTCTGCCTTCAAAATTGAGTCTATTAATTTCGCTATATTCAAGAAAAACTATAATAACAATGAAAACACTCTAAAATGTTTCCTATTTAATAAGTTTATAAATTCGAAATTTTAATTCAAATTTTTAATTCTACCACTTCTTGATGCATTGAAATTGGTTAAGTTTATTACTGATATTTATTATTATACCTATAATTTTTTTTGCTTGAGTAATTGTTAACCCTATTAATATCCCACTATTGAGCTTATTTAGTAAAAAAATAAAATTATTTTGTGTATAAATAGTGGTTGGTGATCAAAACCCAGAATTCAAATCAAAAGCCTCATAAAACAAATTAGCTAATTACAAAGTCAAACTAAAGGAGTTATAGATTAAACAAAAAAATATTTAAAATTATAAATAATGTATAGTTGATTAAACAATAATTTAAATTCGAAATTTAAATAAAAAATAAGAAATGACATATCTTCTAAATAGGAAATACAAAGGAAACTCTGGCGAATTTTCTGTAGAATTGGCAGTTTTTGGGTGAACTTTGGGAGAGCGTATCTCTCTCCATAGTGGTCCGATTGGGACGTGCCATACGCCATTTTGAAGCTTAAGATGTCCCCTACATTGTGTCAAAAGCCTAGGTTCATTGGTGGTGTGCGCAGCCCATGGGGGCTGTTGTAACATACTGCCCTGTTCTGCCCTGTTTTTGTTGGCAGATTTGAGGTAGTTTTGAGAAATTAATTCCCGCTTCGTTACTTGGTCAAATTAAGCATACGATATATCAAATCGAAGTTTGAGGTGTCTAGTTTATGGTGTAAAAGTTTGAGAGTCATTGGTCCAATCCGGTCCGGTTCTTATAACACTGGTTTCTTGCAAATTATTTTCTTATTCTTCATTGATGTATCTGGCTCAAATATCGGCTTCATACACAATTTTTTTTTCTTTTTTTAATTTCTTATTTCCCAAAATATCTCTAACCCATTATTGAGCACTCATCATATCGAATCAAATGATGTTTTTTAACCCTTCCTAATCCAATCAAACATTGCAAATCAAATAATCAAACATTAAAGAATAAATGATCAATCAATTAATAATTCAATAAATTACAATTTATCATATAATATGTATATATATATATATATATATATATATATATATATATATATATATATAATTTTATTGTTAAATTACAAATTATCAAAATTAATTTCCAATAGCACTCATATCGCACGAAATAATTTTATCAAAGGTAAAATATATATTATAATTTGTTATCTACACCAACAAATATACATATATATATATATATATATATATTATTACTACTAATTTATAGTTTATTATTATTATTATTATTATTAAATTTTATTTTATAGACATTATTATTATTAATATATTATTATTATTATTATAAATTAATATTATTTTTCTGGGATATTACAATCTTGGAGTGCAATAAATTTGCCTTAAGTCCAGTGGCGGACCCAGGAATTTTATCGAGGGGGAGAAAAATAAAAATACCTCTTCATAAATAAAAGTACTTCAAATATAATACAAACCTAATATGCAAAAAATTGAAAGAAATATATTATAGAAATTAAAATCACTTCAGTTGACTCTTACTCTACGTGTTTTCATATTGTTAAACTCATCTATAATTGAATATGTGCTAAAACTCAAAACAAAAGATTTGGTTTGTGATTTAATTAAAAATAAAAATCAAAATTAATAATAAAAAGGAAAATAAAATAAAGATTTGATTTGTGATTTAAACTCAAAAATTAATTTGAAAAATTTGTATTAATAAAGGAAATAATTAAATAAATATTCAAGAACTCTAAGGAAAAATGATTTTATTTTTGAAAAATATTCATAGGCCATCATTAATTTCAAACCACGAATAATAACCAAGAAACTTATAGCATTAATCATTAATTTCAAAAATAAAATCCATTTTCTTTTGAGATTTAGAATATTTATTTAATTATTACCTTTATTAATACTGATTTTTCAAATTAATTTCTGAGTTTAAATCACAAATCAAATCTTTATTTATCTTTTTTATATTAAATCACAACAAATCCAGAACTCAGAGGCTTTTGGGTTTAACCGCTCTTATAATACCATTCTTGCAAATTTAAATTGTGTTTGTAAGAAATAAAATATGTAAAATGAGATGTCATTGCGTAGATCTCGAAAAGTTATGTGAAATAAAAAAAAGAATTACCTGATTTAGATACCCGAGTCAAAAGTTATGGGAAAATAGGTCATCATTTATTACAAATATAAAATAACACTACTTTCTGCCTTCAAAATTGAGTCTATTAATTTCGCTATATTCAAGAAAAACTATAATAACAATGAAAACACTCTAAAATGTTTCCTATTTAATAAGTTTATAAATTCGAAATTTTAATTCAAATTTTTAATTCTACCACTTCTTGATGCATTGAAATTGGTTAAGTTTATTACTGATATTTATTATTATACCTATAATTTTTTTTGCTTGAGTAATTGTTAACCCTATTAATATCCCACTATTGAGCTTATTTAGTAAAAAAATAAAATTATTTTGTGTATAAATAGTGGTTGGTGATCAAAACCCAGAATTCAAATCAAAAGCCTCATAAAACAAATTAGCTAATTACAAAGTCAAACTAAAGGAGTTATAGATTAAACAAAAAAATATTTAAAATTATAAATAATGTATAGTTGATTAAACAATAATTTAAATTCGAAATTTAAATAAAAAATAAGAAATGACATATCTTCTAAATAGGAAATACAAAGGAAACTCTGGCGAATTTTCTGTAGAATTGGCAGTTTTTGGGTGAACTTTGGGAGAGCGTATCTCTCTCCATAGTGGTCCGATTGGGACGTGCCATACGCCATTTTGAAGCTTAAGATGTCCCCTACATTGTGTCAAAAGCCTAGGTTCATTGGTGGTGTGCGCAGCCCATGGGGGCTGTTGTAACATACTGCCCTGTTCTGCCCTGTTTTTGTTGGCAGATTTGAGGTAGTTTTGAGAAATTAATTCCCGCTTCGTTACTTGGTCAAATTAAGCATACGATATATCATCGAAGTTTGAGGTGTCTAGTTTATGGTGTAAAAGTTTGAGAGTCATTGGTCCAATCCGGTCCGGTTCTTATAACACTGGTTTCTTGCAAATTATTTTCTTATTCTTCATTGATGTATCTGGCTCAAATATCGGCTTCATACACAATTTTTTTTTCTTTTTTTAATTTCTTATTTCCCAAAATATCTCTAACCCATTATTGAGCACTCATCATATCGAATCAAATGATGTTTTTTAACCCTTCCTAATCCAATCAAACATTGCAAATCAAATAATCAAACATTAAAGAATAAATGATCAATCAATTAATAATTCAATAAATTACAATTTATCATCTAATATATATATATATATATATATATATATATAATATATATATATATATAATTTTATTGTTAAATTACAAATTATCAAAATTAATTTCCAATAGCACTCATATCGCACGAAATAATTTTATCAAAGGTAAAAAGTAAATTACAATATGTTATCTATCACCATCAAAAATACATATATATATATATATATATATATATATATATATATATATTATTACTACTAATTTATAGTTTATTATTATTATTATTATTAAATTTTATTTTATAGACATTATTATTATTAATATATTATTATTATTATTATTATAAATTAATATTATTTTTCTGGGATATTACAATCTTGGAGTGCAATAAATTTGCCTTAAGTCCAGTGGCGGACCCAGGAATTTTATCGAGGGGGAGAAAAATAAAAATACCTCTTCATAAATAAAAGTACTTCAAATATAATACAAACCTAATATGCAAAAAATTGAAAGAAATATATTATAGAAATTAAAATCACTTCAGTTGACTCTTACTCTACGTGTTTTCATATTGTTAAACTCATCTATAATTGAATATGTGCTAAAACTCAAAACAAAAGATTTGGTTTGTGATTTAATTAAAAATAAAAATCAAAATTAATAATAAAAAGGAAAATAAAATAAAGATTTGATTTGTGATTTAAACTCAAAAATTAATTTGAAAAATTTGTATTAATAAAGGAAATAATTAAATAAATATTCAAGAACTCTAAGGAAAAATGATTTTATTTTTGAAAAATATTCATAGGCCATCATTAATTTCAAACCACGAATAATAACCAAGAAACTTATAGCATTAATCATTAATTTCAAAAATAAAATCCATCTTCTTTTGAGATTTAGAATATTAATTTAATTATTACCTTTATTAATACTGATTTTTCAAATTAATTTCTGAGTTTAAATCACAAATCAAATCTTTATTTATCTTTTTTATATTAAATCACAAATCCAGAACTCAGAGGCTTTTGGGTTTAACCGCTCTTATAATACCATTCTTGCAAATTTAAATTGTGTTTGTAAGAAATAAAATATGTAAAATGAGATGTCATTGCGTAGATCTCGAAAAGTTATGTGAAATAAAAAAAAGAATTACCTGATTTAGATACCCGAGTCAAAAGTTATGGGAAAATAGGTCATCATTTATTACAAAATATAAAATAACACTACTTTCTGCCTTCAAAATTGAGTCTATTAATTTCGCTATATTCAAGAAAAACTATAATAACAATGAAAACACTCTAAAATGTTTCCTATTTAATAAGTTTATAAATTCGAAATTTTAATTCAAATTTTTAATTCTACCACTTCTTGATGCATTGAAATTGGTTAAGTTTATTACTGATATTTATTATTATACCTATAATTTTTTTTGCTTGAGTAATTGTTAACCCTATTAATATCCCACTATTGAGCTTATTTAGTAAAAAAATAAAATTATTTTGTGTATAAATAGTGGTTGGTGATCAAAACCCAGAATTCAAATCAAAAGCCTCATAAAACAAATTAGCTAATTACAAAGTCAAACTAAAGGAGTTATAGATTAAACAAAAAAATATTTAAAATTATAAATAATGTATAGTTGATTAAACAATAATTTAAATTCGAAATTTAAATAAAAAATAAGAAATGACATATCTTCTAAATAGGAAATACAAAGGAAACTCTGGCGAATTTTCTGTAGAATTGGCAGTTTTTGGGTGAACTTTGGGAGAGCGTATCTCTCTCTCCATAGTGGTCCGATTGGGACGTGTCATACGCCATTTTGAAGCTTAAGATGTCCCCTACATTGTGTCAAAAGCCTAGGTTCATTGGTGGTGTGCGCAGCCCATGGGGGCTGTTGTAACATACTGCCCTGTTCTGCCCTGTTTTTGTTGGCAGATTTGAGGTAGTTTTGAGAAATTAATTCCCGCTTCGTTACTTGGTCAAATTAAGCATACGATATATCAAATCGAAGTTTGAGGTGTCTAGTTTATGGTGTAAAAGTTTGAGAGTCATTGGTCCAATCCGGTCCGGTTCTTATAACACTGGTTTCTTGCAAATTATTTTCTTATTCTTCATTGATGTATCTGGCTCAAATATCGGCTTCATACACAATTTTTTTTTCTTTTTTTAATTTCTTATTTCCCAAAATATCTCTAACCCATTATTGAGCACTCATCATATCGAATCAAATGATGTTTTTTAACCCTTCCTAATCCAATCAAACATTGCAAATCAAATAATCAAACATTAAAGAATAAATGATCAATCAATTAATAATTCAATAAATTACAATTTATCATCTAATATATATATATATATATATATATATATATATATATATATATATATATATATATATATAATTTTATTGTTAAATTACAAATTATCAAAATTAATTTCCAATAGCACTCATATCGCACGAAATAATTTTATCAAAGGTAAAATATATATTATAATTTGTTATCTACACCAACAAATATATATATATATATATATATATATATATATATATTATTACTACTAATTTATAGTTTATTATTATTATTATTATTATTAAATTTTATTTTATAGACATTATTATTATTAATATATTATTATTATTATTATAAATTAATATTATTTTTCTGGGATATTACAATCTTGGAGTGCAATAAATTTGCCTTAAGTCCAGTGGCGGACCCAGGAATTTTATCGAGGGGGAGAAAAATAAAAATACCTCTTCATAAATAAAAGTACTTCAAATATAATACAAACCTAATATGCAAAAAATTGAAAGAAATATATTATAGAAATTAAAATCACTTCAGTTGACTCTTACTCTACGTGTTTTCATATTGTTAAACTCATCTATAATTGAATATGTGCTAAAACTCAAAACAAAAGATTTGGTTTGTGATTTAATTAAAAATAAAAATCAAAATTAATAATAAAAAGGAAAATAAAATAAAGATTTGATTTGTGATTTAAACTCAAAAATTAATTTGAAAAATTTGTATTAATAAAGGAAATAATTAAATAAATATTCAAGAACTCTAAGGAAAAATGATTTTATTTTTGAAAAATATTCATAGGCCATCATTAATTTCAAACCACGAATAATAACCAAGAAACTTATAGCATTAATCATTAATTTCAAAAATAAAATCCATCTTCTTTTGAGATTTAGAATATTACCTTTATTAATACTGATTTTTCAAATTAATTTCTGAGTTTAAATCACAAATCAAATCTTTATTTATCTTTTTTATATTAAATCACAAATCCAGAACTCAGAGGCTTTTGGGTTTAACCGCTCTTATAATACCATTCTTGCAAATTTAAATTGTGTTTGTAAGAAATAAAATATGTAAAATGAGATGTCATTGCGTAGATCTCGAAAAGTTATGTGAAATAAAAAAAAGAATTACCTGATTTAGATACCCGAGTCAAAAGTTATGGGAAAATAGGTCATCATTTATTACAAATATAAAATAACACTACTTTCTGCCTTCAAAATTGAGTCTATTAATTTCGCTATATTCAAGAAAAACTATAATAACAATGAAAACACTCTAAAATGTTTCCTATTTAATAAGTTTATAAATTCGAAATTTTAATTCAAATTTTTAATTCTACCACTTCTTGATGCATTGAAATTGGTTAAGTTTATTACTGATATTTATTATTATACCTATAATTTTTTTTGCTTGAGTAATTGTTAACCCTATTAATATCCCACTATTGAGCTTATTTAGTAAAAAAATAAAATTATTTTGTGTATAAATAGTGGTTGGTGATCAAAACCCAGAATTCAAATCAAAAGGCTCATAAAACAAATTAGCTAATTACAAAGTCAAACTAAAGGAATTATAGATTAAACAAAAAAATATTTAAAATTATAAATAATGTATAGTTGATTAAACAATAATTTAAATTCGAAATTTAAATAAAAAATAAGAAATGACATATCTTCTAAATAGGAAATACAAAGGAAACTCTGGCGAATTTTCTGTAGAATTGGCAGTTTTTGGGTGAACTTTGGGATAGCGTATCTCTCTCCATAGTGGTCCGATTGGGACGTGCCATACGCCATTTTGAAGCTTAAGATGTCCCCTACATTGTGTCAAAAGCCTAGGTTCATTGGTGGTGTTCGCAGCCCATGGGGGCTGTTGTAACATACTGCCCTGTTCTGCCCTGTTTTTGTTGGCAGATTTGAGGTAGTTTTGAGAAATTAATTCCCGCTTCGTTACTTGGTCAAATTAAGCATACGATATATCAAATCGAAGTTTGATGTGTCTAGTTTATGGTGTAAAAGTTTGAGAGTCATTAGTTGGGCGGTTAGGTACAGTTTATTCCATGAAGATTGTAGGTTTTAGGCTGTTTTGGAGTTGGTAGGCAATGTTGTTTGTCCATCTTCAAACGGCGATAACCGGAGCTCACGAGCTCGGAATCGAGTGTGTGATAGCTTGTTAGAAAGGTAAGTGAATAAGGAAAAAAGATAACCTGGAGTTTAAGTTTGGATTTTTATTTTGTGTTCGTAGAAAAACAAATTAGCAAGTCCGGTTAAGTGGTAAAAACGTAAAAGTGAGGAATTGGCTAAGTGGGTTTATGGAAACCCCTTAGTGTCTTGTATGTAGTAGATTAAAGTGTATAAACAATTTAAGTAAGTCTTCCGCTAGTGTTATAGTTGCGATCACAACTTTTTATTATTACGCTTTTTATACTTTTACTGTTCGCGTAATAATCGGAAAAAGTTTATTCTCATTTTTATAAATGAACTGCTGTGATTTTAACTGCGCTTAATATCATAATTAATGTTAACAATACCGGTACGTAACGGGCTGTTACATTTTATGGTATCAGAGCAGTTTTGTTAGGGAACTCTGATAATATATATAGATGTGTTATGTGCTACATAGTTGTATGTAGATTCTTATCGATTACTGTATATGTAATTCCTTAGTGTGGGTCTGATCAACCCATTCCTTTGTGTTACATGTGTGGTCATCGTAAGAAGCCTGCGTAGTAACCTTGAAGCACCGAGTGTGAGTCTTTAGCCTGATGTTGTGGCTGCAGTGTTAACTGCTCCATAGACAAAGGATGGCAGTAAGTCAAGTATGAATATTAGAAGGCATAAAAGAACAGACATAAATATTATATCTGACTTCGATGAAAGTCAAGAGAGAAGTGTATTATAAGCAACAGGGGTGTACAATTTATGATATGTACAATATGAGCATAGACGAACTTTGCAGTACTATGAAAGACAAACATATAACAGAGATGAGCTTATGAGATTGGTGAAATTCCAGGTATATGTGTAGTATAGTAAGACAATTATGTACAAGTGGTCTTGGTGAATAGACTTCATCAAGGCGAGAGGTTTTGATCCTGAAGAATTATTGAGAAAAGGGAACAGATATTCGTATGCGTGAGTTAAACACGTCATGTTTGATTAGCAGTTATGAGACCAGGACAAGTGCGGTGCACTTGAATGAATTGGGATGGCTCAAGCAGAGAAACAAATATAATATGTGATGAGTAATCCTACGAGGTTTGACCACGTGAAAGTATGATGTTGGTAGATTGGTAATGTGAGAGGTATTGAAATATGGGAGTGAATTCCATAAAGAGGTAGTGTTGACTAAACACAAGTGAGGTGAACTAATGATGAGTATATTATTATGTGTAATATGTATGAGGAAAAGTGAAGGAATTGCCATGGATGACACAAGATCTATGTACCATGAAGACACTATTGCAGTTAGTGGAGGTCGACTCAGATTGGCAGGCGTATCAGTGATAAAGGAACAGAATGGTTGAGATGTACAGTCATTGTACGAAAGTAATGAGAGTTGTAAAGAAATTACAATCTGGTGGTATATGTATATGTACTACTAATAGTAGTGCACTTATGAGAATATTGGTATTTGATACGGAGTGATAGACGGAGTAAAGGTATTTACAAGGTAAAGAGATATTCTACAACCACCAAGGGTGGAAGTGATCAGGAAAATTGATGAGTTGCTCTACAGTATTGAGCATATGTTATGTGAGCCGTGACGGGAAATGGACTAGAACGGTGGTATAAGTTGTGAGTTATTGTTGCATAACAATAAGTTGAGATGGTATGATTAGAGAATGAGTGAAGGTAAAACTTAATGTGAAATCAAGTAATTAGTATAGGAACCAAGTGGCAATAAAGTGCGAAAGTCAGAGGTTAATGAAAGAACTGACGTGTAAAGTGTAATGATAAGATGAAAATGATAAGATTTGTTAGTGAGCTGAGGTATAATCGTCAGTGCAAGAACGGACGAGTAGTTTTGAGTGCAAAGGGTTAATGTAAATTTCAGGGCAAGGATTGAGGTGAAGTAGTTATCGGTGATTCGACAGAAATGATTGGAAGATCCCTGTGTGATGGGAAATGTGAAACTTATACTAAGAGATGTGAGATGTATACAGAACTTTGAGAAAATTTAGCAATTATGGATTAGGGGTTATGTTATGAACCATGGCAAGTGATTAGTCAAAGTAAAAGAGTAAACAATCTGTGAGAAGAATAAGCAAGGAAGAGATAATGGACTATGGACTGAACGGTAACGAGATAGAAGGAACTATTACGAGTTAGAAAACGTGTACGAAATTACAAAGAGATTATGAATGGTTATAATGGTGACTATGTTATAAACTAGGTCCGACGGGTAACCGAAACGAAAGTAAACTACCAGTGAGAAGAATGACACGAGAGAGTAAGAAGAATTAACTTATATGTAACAGGTGTATATTATACCACTACTACTAAGATTATGGGGGCAGCCCATGTGGTAATACAAAACAGTTTGGATGTTATATATAGAGGTGATACAGACACCAAATGGACTGGGTCCATGTGTGATCTGGAGTGTACGGAGTACCAGTTTTGCCGTC